>JBBPCX010000001.1:48651014-48667262 GCA_037974365.1 Hydrocynus forskahlii
GAGAGAGAGAGAGAGAGAGAGAGATAGAGAAAGAGAGAGAGAGAGAGAGAGAGAGAGAGAGAGAGAGAGAGAGAGAGGGAGAGAGAGAGAGAGGAGGAACTTCAGCAGACACTGTCTCAAAGAGAAGTTGCGTGGCTCCAGAGGCGCCAAGTGAAGGCAGGACCACCCACATCAACAGTGAAGCTCCCACGAGCTCCTCTCTCTCATTAATTACAGAGAGATTAGAGGCCCTCACAAACACTAAGCGCAAATCTGTCTTCATCATAGTGAAATATGAAACTCTATCAACTAAGAAGATTAAACATTTAGTGCATGTTTAATATACACATGCAGGATAAACAGCATAAATTTTGAATGGATGAGCTGTGATGTCACTAGAACTGTTATTAGAAGAAGTAAAAAATAAAAGCTGTTTTGACCTAATTGTGAAACTTGAAAGTCACTGACTTTCCTACTTTATTTAAAGAAACCTGTTTCAAAGAGTGCACCCATGTACCATATTGAGCACATCCTTATAGATTAATTATATGCTTAAAGGGGAAAACCACCAATATACAACCTTAATGTGTTAATTCCATTGATGGAATGTGTGAAGACCCTCTGGGTACATTTGAGAAGACTGTAAATCACAGTATCATTCTTCATTGCTAAACCGCAGAAGAGAACTATCTGTGAATTTAGCCAATCAGACCTGTTTTATTGTTTCATTGTCTGGTGTGGTTATTTTACCTGGAAAATGTGAGAACTGCTTGTTTTCTTTATAAAATGTCTTGTTCTCTGCGGGTTTTTCACTGTCCCTCTAGGACACTGCTAAGTGGATGCCAAAAATGCTCTGTGTGATGTTGCTTTTGTGATCCTAAATGGCTCCTTTTGACATTTTTTTCACTAAAGGGGTGTCTACACCAGAGATTCTCAAAGTGGGCCTCTAAGAATTACTCCATTAGCTAAATATGGAATTATCTGCCACAGCATTTAGCTTTCTTTAGGTTTATGTCACAAAAATCAAAATTTGGTGCATTTCCATCCATTGGGTTGAGGTAAATGTATGTAAATACACAGAAGCAGAAAATGCATTTAATGAGATGTCATTAGTCAGAATTAAAATCAGAAAAATACTGAACCATAATGAAATTGCTTACAAAAACAACAAAAATCTAATGTTTGACTGGGGATATATGGGGTGCTGGTGAATAATTGGAGATGTCTATCATCACTTGTGAGCTACTGGGTATGAACAGCAGTTTGCCCAGTTTAACCATGTACTTTAACAGTGCCATACAAGCAATAAAAATGCAGTATTTATAAAGCAATAAATCACAGACTGAAACCTTGACAGATCTACCTTAAAAAATAGCCCATGTATTTTAATAGCAAAGAAATAGTGTGAAATGACCATTTGTCATTCTTCTCTGCATTCATCAAGTGAAGCAGCGGGCAGCCAGGAACACAGCATCCAGGGAGCAGTCTGTGGGGACGGTACCTCACTCAAGGGCACCTCGGAGGTGCCACTAGCAGTTCTGGGATTCGAACTCATGACCACTGGGGCAACTCACTAACCACTAGGCCACCAACTGATACATAATGGGTCGGTTTCCCAGACAGGGATTAAGCCTAGTCCTGAATTATGTAGTGCTGTGAACAGAGATTTTCCATTGAAAAGGAAAGGGTAGTCCAGGACTAGGCTTAATCCCTGTCTGGCAAACCAACCCTAAATGTGGTATTGATCTCGCATGCTAGTGTATATACTTTATATACATGTAATCTGTAACTACAAACATCCATGCAACAGGGAGATCCTGCTGGCATGGGTTTCCTTTCTCTCAGTGATGCACACAAAAGCAATTTGGGGTTTAATAGTTCCCCTGGATGTTCAGATTGCAAACCTTAATTTTATAATGACATGCAGAGATTTAAACTGCAAAGTAATCATCAAGCAAAGCATACATTTATTTTTTTATTAAGTGTTTCATCGTTATATCATAGCCATGACAACACTAATCACAATAAACTACACATAACATAACATATACAAGTAAAGCTTACTTCTTTAAGTTTTTCAGAAATTCCACAACCCTTCCATCAAAAGATGTTTAGGTGAGGCTCCTAAGAAGTATGAGTGTCTAAACTTTTGCCATATTGCTAAGAAACTGCGATTCTCAATCAAACCAATGTCAGGAGACCAAGACAGCATGACTGATCACATGTAGCCAAATGTAGTGCCGTGCAGCATGGGAAATTCATTTATTCATTCATTTTCTGTAATCACTTAATCCTTAGTAGGGTTGTGGTTACCCGGATCTTATCCTGGGGTCTATGGGCGCGAGGCAGGGACCCACCACAGGGCACACACACACACCATTCACTCACACACTCACATCTACGGTCAATTTAGAATTTGGACTGTGGGAGAAATCAGAAACCCCGGAAGAAACCCATGCCACCACGAGGAGAACATGCAAACTCTACACACACCAGGACCTGGATTCAAAACCCCCAACCCTGGAGGTGTGAGGCAACAGCAATACCCACTGCACCACCATGGCGCACAGCATGGGAAATGCTTAGTAAAAATGAAACCAAAGTAGTCAAGGATTTGATAGCATTTCAATGCAGTCTGTATCTTCATTCAACCTAATCAAACCACAGGAAAACAAATATTGTGACTGGTATCAAGTATTCTGAGAAAAGGATATATTTTTGCCTCATTGCCTACCTGTATAAAACACACTTATTAAATGCCTCAAGCAAGCACAGACTATTCTTTATGAAATATACACCGTGACCCCATCCCTTACATCTCACACACACACACACACACACACACACACACACACACACACACACACACACACAGACAGCTGAGACAAGAGCAGAAAGAGCAATATCACGCTGACATACTAAACGAGCACCCTGCAGCAGGGGCAGTAGGTAAACCCTTCCCCTGTCTGCTCTACACAGACAACAGTGATTGTAGCAAGCACTTAAACAGCCATT
Organism: Hydrocynus forskahlii; assembly: GCA_037974365.1. Lineage (NCBI taxonomy): Eukaryota > Metazoa > Chordata > Actinopteri > Characiformes > Alestidae > Hydrocynus > Hydrocynus forskahlii. Next base: position 48,654,009 of record JBBPCX010000001.1, read on the forward strand.
TGTTTTTGCTGCAGTCACTGGGGGGTGAAGGTGAGCTCAGAAGGGCCATCACACTGCACACAGCCAGAATAAAACCTCGTGGATAATGAAAACACCTGAAAAAAATGAAGCACTTTTCTTATTTCTCAGCACAACAATAACAACGTTAGGTTTTCTTAGCAAGCTCACCATCATGACTGTGCAGGCCACTATGCCAAGACATCTTCTAATCTAAAGCACAGCACTGTGCAGCTGTAATGTAGAAAAATGACTGTTTGCGTGATGGGTGACCCAAATAACCAATTAAGAGATGAAAATGGAAGCATGTGGAGGCGAGAGAGGGGGAAGACAAAAAAAATAATAATGACGTGCAGAGATGACAGCTTCTGTCCTGATTTCCCTCTTGCTCTTTAAAACACAGATGACAGCTTCTCCAACGCTTCCTTGACTGGGTGTCAGCCTGCTTCAGCTTGGTCATCTATAACCCTCATTCTCACCCTCAGAACAATCCTCACAGCAAGCCATTCTCAAAAATGTTACCCATCAATAAAAATGACATGTCGATAGAATGCGTAATATACACTGATCATCCTCAAAAGTGTTAACAGCCATAAAAATCTAGAGTCTAAATATTCCATGTTGATATGTAGCTTTATGGCTCAAGCTGACTGTGTCCATCTACGCCACTGGCCCCAAAAATACTCACCATAAAAAGCAGCCTATAAAGGAGTCTCCAGGCTGCCCTGGCATGGCGCTTGGTTCTCCGGGCCAAGGAACATCCCTTTCTCCTCAACTTGCCCGTCCGATAGGCCGGCATTGTGGCCGAGCAGACAATTTTGCGGTATTCCTCTTCCGATCTGATTGCCGTATGTTCTTTGCTTGCACTCACTTTTCACACCAAGTCATGCTCAACACTCAGAAGGTCCAGGAAAAACCTCAGCGTGTGGTTAACAATCTCTTCAGGTCTAAGGGGCCTTGTGATGGGATCTGTCAATCGACCAGTAACAGGTTCTGTGCACGTAGGCAGGATGGAAAGTGGACGAAAAAAAAACTGCTGCTGCCCACTGAAATCTGCATATCAATTGGTGTTGAACAGACAAAAACCCCTGGCTGTGTGCATGGTGGGAAATGCCTCCCCTCACTCGCGTGACCCACTGCAGCTTCCAGAGTACATAAAGAAGAGGCCAGACAGTGTGAACATGCTGCCAAAGGCCAAGGCCTTTTCAATGACATCAATACAATGACGACTTTTCTGGCCGGTCTACGACCACGGCTATAAATGCCCATGTCCAAGCTGACAGCATGATTCAGAGGAGATATCCACCAAAACCAGAGGAAAATAGGGAACAGTGCAGATGTTATTTGTTGGTACTTTTGGGACTTGTCCCACAGCACGTGGCACAGTCCTACAAACAATCTGGAGGTGCTCAAGACTGTCACTTCATTTAAACATGAAACAGTACAGATGACAGGCTGAAACTGCTCAGCACATACATATATATCAGTTTGTGTAATGTGACTGCAGAGTCATAGACGGGTTTTGGCAAATGCATGGGTGACTTTCCAATCACCTTAAGCAAACTTCTATTAAATCAGAGTGCTGTCCAACTTTAAATTTAATTAGTTCCACTAAATTCAATCACAGCTATGGAAAAGCCAGCCAAACCCAATCACCTGCTTGATATGTTCCATATATTCAGCCATGGCTATCGTTATCTTTTCTTTCCCTTTAAGAATAAAAAAAACACTGAAAAAAATGCGTTTTTAAGAAAACAAGCCGCAATTTGTTGTCTGGTCTCACACCACAGACAAAACAAAAGGATTCGACACTCCTGTTAGTAAACAGAGCTTATTCGGAGGCCATTAGGCATGTGAGACAGGGCTTTGTTTATTCCAAATCCAGGTCTCCTGATGCTAAGCCTTGGCAGGTGCTATGAAGCACTTCAAAGACAGTGGCAGAACACACACCACGGCAAAACCTGGACCACCAGAACATTCAATTACACAAAAACACGGACAGAAACAATCCTCACCATTTCACCATGTTACTGCCTTCGGTCTGTAGCATTTTACTCCAAAGTTCTTCTACATTTCAACACAAGTTTATGAAGCAGGCAGAATTTATAGAGTGCTGCTTGCAGAGATATTTTCTTGCCACTGGTGCATATTTACTGCTGAATCTGTCTGCTCCGCACAAAATAGGTTGTATGAGACAAGCAAGATTCCCTCATGTTACTAGTGTGCTACTGCACTTCAGTAACCTCAAGTTTAATGAGGGCATCTCCGTACGAACAATAGAGGTTCTGAGACCTACACAGGTAATGCAAGTTTTTTTTCCCTTATTTTTTTTCCCTCAGAACCATGTTGCTGACACAAAGCGGCAGTGTTGAACTTAGAAAGGTCATAAGAGGCAGTGTGGGAGGCAGAAGGATTATGGCTCTTATAGATGTCTGCCAAGAAGAGGATTAGCCCTATTTGGCATTTTCCATGAGCTGGATGCTAAACTTTAACACCTTAACTGTCTAAACACCAATACACAATACAGTCAACTCACTATTCATTTCAATGGACAGTTCAGGGCTCACCGTTTAATATACTTATATAAATTCGACAAAGTAAGGCTGAAAACCTAAGATCTAAAACTTCTTATTTATTCTTTTTTAGTTGTAATTAAACCATTTCTGAAATTTGAATGGAGAAAAATTATGACTGTTCAGGCACTATTTACTAAAAAGAGTCTAGAGCTGAAAGGCAGAGGGAGAGTGATGTATGGCATGAATGTACGGGACTGGGTTATTCTCCACAATGCAATCACATGTCTACGGTGCACATTTCTGCACTGCAAAAATCACAGTTTTTTAATGCTTTGTTACAACCATACTGATAAAAGTCCCTACCCAATTCTTTCAAAAGCTGCAACTGTTTACAACCAGCCCAAAAGATAAAAACCATAATGACTAAATGATCATTCACCATGTCCACCGAAGCTAAAATGACAGATTATACAAAGTCATCTACCAATTATTTTGGCAATTAATAAGGTGAACTAGTTTTTAATAGGTCTAACAATAAAAATGAATTTACAGCAAGACATGCAAGGCTTTGAGATTTCACAATGCTTCATGACTAAGAATATTAATCAACAAAGAAGGCTTTAAATGCATTAGTATTCCTTACGGTAGAAAAATTATATATAAGCCATCATCATACCAACTGCAAACTAACCACCACAAATTCATAAAAATGTAATTGGATTTTGACGGATTGATTTTTTAAATCAATTAAAAGCCCCAACAAACATGGATTTACACCAAGATATGCAGAGCCATGAGATTTCACAATAATTTATTGGAAAAAATAACTAAGCAGGCTTTAAATGCATTACTATTCGATAGTAATCAATAAAAGGGTGTTTCCACCAGACTCAGTGTCTTACTGTCGAAAAATTTAATATAGGCCATCAGCATGGCTTTTGACATCTTGATTATTTTTTAACCAAGTAATTGAGCTTAACTGAGCAATTGTGGTAGCCCTGTATATTTACAGCACTGAAACCTTCATATAATCATGTGACCCCAACAGAAACTGGCACAACAAATGAAAATCCAAACAATTAATCTCTGGCAGCTGTTCTTGTAAAGTGCTATCCCAAGTGCATTAGAGGACCATGGAAAAAAAACAGTCCCAGAGATGCCCAGGTAAAATATGGGATGTCCCCAGCGTGAGCTGTGCACATTGCTCAGAGGAAAATGTCCCGTCATGCAGTAGTAAAAGCTCTGACACGTTGTGATTCATCCCTGAGGTGAGGGCTATTGTGCCACACTGCCATCTTCTTTTTAAAGCTCAATAAATAAAGATGCAAGCACATAAATCAATGCACAGAGCCACACAAGTTAAACTGCACTCCCCATTATAGGCTCCAGAGCTTGTTTTAAACAAATATTATTACTTTGGCTCTCTGTGGAGTTGGGGTATATGTTTTAATTTAGCAGTCCCCTTGTAGGTAGCCTGGGCGATCTCTAGGGTAGAACGAACCAAAGCCTTCACCCAGTAAACAGTCATTAATGGAATGCCCTGCAAAGCATGTCAAGGCAGAACCTCATCTATCGAAAGAGATACAACATGTGCAATTCCATGACACTCGCAGCACTGGATTATCTGGCAAAACAAATTTGTTTAGCAGCAGCAGTTTCCAACTCAAACAACAACTGGCTTCAGCAGGATAGAGACCAAACACATTTAGACATTTATTCTATCTAATACAAGTATCAAAAGAACACTGATCATCAGTTAAGATTCCAGAAAGTGGATTAGCCTTAACATCTTTGCCCACTGAACAAAAACCAAATCTCCAAAATGGCAAATTTTCAACAGAAGAAAAAACGTTCCTGAATTTTCTTGTAGGAAAACGTTACAAGAGCTTGCTCCACGGAATTAAGGATGATCTCTGTAGGTCCTTTTTATCTCGATAGGTCATTACATTTTAACACAACAGAAAGGGCAGATGGCGTTTTCAAATGGTATACAAAAACATTTGTTGTGCATTTGTTTGTTTTTTTAAACGATCATAAATATATGCTACATTTTCAAAGCCGTTCGACTATGGAAACAGAAGCATTCATCCAACTTTGCACCCAAAGGAATTGGTAAGTAAGCCAAACAGGTTACCAGGAGCACTGATCCCTCAGCTGCTTTCTGGCAGGCCACGCAAGCAGCCATACCCTCCAGAAGGCGGGCCAGCTTGTCCTGGAGCAGCCGGCGCAACACGAGTAAGGTGGAGCTCAGGAAAATGTCCTTGCCCTCCTCCAGACACTCGGGCCAGAACCAGCACATGGCCAGGAAGGACCAGAGGGCCTCAGCTGGTGAGTGTTCGCGGAGGAAGAGCTCGATGAGGGCGGAGAGATAAATGCATGGCCTGGCATCGCGCTCAGTCTGCTCGGCCATCGGAACTGGCCCGGGCCCATGGGTATCCGTAGTGGTGATTTCTATAGGATCTTCAACAGCACTTGGTCTGCGACTGGCCCAGAGAAGAACCGCTCAGACTGAGGCTAGCCCAGTGGGTAAGCCCAGATTATTAGCCGGCTCATGGCCATATGTTGACTGACCGGCTTAACCATTCCCATCCCCCTTGGTCTACAGTGAAGGGGTATGAATCTGGGGGTCTGACAGAGGTGGCTTCCACACTTCTAATTTTGACAGCCATAAAAGTGTTGCAGCCACATATTTGGTTGGTGTCTTAACTGAAGGTTGTACCAGTCTGAATATTCCTGCAGCTTTCAACTTGAGTTAAGGTTTGCCTGCACCTTTTATAGCTGCTTATTCTACTTTTATAGCTGCTTATTCTACTGGGGTACCACTGACCGCAGAGGGGTGTGGCCAAACCTATAAAAATCACATAGCAGTCAAAGGTATGAATGTAGCAAAGGAGCTTATTTTGCTCAACCATGTGGCACATGAAGCATTCAGAGGGCTATTTAAACTCAAATCGGGGAGCGTTTGACTCCAATAAAGACCAAACAAAGATTCATCATCAAATGAACATTTCCTTAAGTACCCACGGCGTAATGGAGTCAAGAATGGCTCCTGGGGTTTAATGAAATGCTACTATAAAGCCAGCGTTGAGAGTATTGCCCAGCATACTAATTTTTTATCTCTGGTCACTACACAGAAGTGTAGTATCAGAGACCAGACAAAATAAACTTTCTATTGCAATTATACACAAGTATGCACCTTGTGCAACCAACTGATAAGTGGAAAAGGAAACTCAACAGAAAATAATGCTACTGAGGATGCAAAAGTGTACACCCTCACATGAAATACAGTTTTGTTTCCCAGTAATTGACTGTTAAATTTGACATATGTGACATCAAGCGAGAGAGAGAGAGAGAGTGAGAGAGATACACTTAAAGATCCAAACTGCTCATTTTGATTTCATGGCCACCACATTTCACTACCTTCCTGAAAACATTCTTCCCTCCATTGGGCTTGAAGGTCGGAAATGGCAATGATAATAAATTCATACACCAAAGGCCTCGGTCTTTAAACATACTGAGGGCTTGCACACCTCATTTCATTTAAATATGTGAGTTTGACTCCAAATTGGAATGACATTTAATTTTCCAGGAGCTGTAATGTTCAGCATGAAAAACAGCCTAAAAAGGCTGAAAACGTTGTTTGGAAGGTGCTGGGAAAAAAAACAAAACAAAAAACCAAACAAACTCATAAGCAGCCTGGCCTTTTGCTGGCAGATGAGTCTACTGAGACTCATCCAGATGAACACAGACGATTAGTGCACACATAGTGTATCATTCATTTTAACTCAATAAATATTAGCTGCGGTCTCATCCAGACCAAATTCAAATTAGGAGGTAAGCAGCTACACCAGATGGAGAAATCCATTATAACTGGGCAAGTGCCAACACTTCTTACAGCATTCTGCGGTAAAGCCCAGTTTGACATTTTTCTGCCAATCAAATCCTCTTTTTTATAATTATGCTAATTTGTGATGTTAACACTTTAAAACAGTGGTCCAAACAAGTAAATCTCCACTGCGTAGTGTGATTAAAGCTAGAACGAGGAGCTATGAGCTTCTAGGCACTCCGTTATCAGTTGCAGTGAAGTACAACTGATGACATCATACAAGTTTTTTTTCTCCCACCATCATTTCCGCTTTGAGGCATAAAATAGCATTTCAAGGGAGAAATACTGACAGTGAAGATAATAATCAGATCAAGGCATGTCTGATGCAGAGGAGCAGCCTTGAATACCAATAGCACCATGCGTCTGCTAGAAAACTGATGGGCACATTAACAGACACTGCGTTTGATTGAGATGTACTGCAGTGTAATGTAATTCAGGACATTACACTGAGGGACCAGTCCTTGTCAATGGACAAACACAGCAGGCAGAAGAGTTTATTCTGTCTAATCCACTTCTTCTGCTCAGAGATCAAGAACAAGACAAAAGTGTATAGATCCCTCAAAGCAAAGTGGGTTCTGAAGCTGAGCAGAATGAATTATTACAAAAATAACATCTTTTTTCAATATTAACATAATATACCTGAACATAAAAAAGTGCGACCCTCAGGCCTCTCAAAAGAGCATAATTGAAAAAGGCTAATTTTAGCATTTCATTTAACATAACAGCATTCTTAAATATACACAGCAGTTCTGGAAACATTTTACAATTTATCTTTCCTTTATCCGCCCCATCCTGCTGTGCCAAGGACAGTGCGATGTGACTAAATTCTAAACTAATGCCTGTAATTAATCCAATAACACATCAAGTGTGCTCTATATATGACAACAATCATCAGCGCTATAAGTCTAAAACACAGAGAGAACCAAAAACACTAAAAATCATTGGCTTATACTTACTGTGCAGAGCTTAAAAGGTAAAAAAAAAAAAAAAACAGCAATAGAGAATTTTGTACTTGATATAAAATTCTTGAAGCTACAAAATGACTCATCAAGCTTTTCCCTATAGAAGTCTAAGCAGTCTTAAAAAAACAATTCTTGAGGACAACAAAAAATATGTCTACAAAGTTAAGGATGCCTGAATTCTCTCTCTAATACTATTATACAGAGGTGTTCATCCCTCTCTTGTTCTCTCCATTTCTCCTCTGCCGGCCTGCTTTAGACAGGAAGGCTGAAGACTTCAGCTCAGTGTGCCAAAACCAACACCAACATTAGCCTGTTAGTTCCCCATCTGCGTGTGTGCCACACTGAGGAGGAAAAAACTGCGTCTGTGTGTTTCGCCCTCAGCCTGAACAGACTACTGTGCTGGTGACAGTAATGAGCATGCAGGGGAAAGGCCACGGAGCCGTGAAGAGTTTAATCACTGAGTGATAACTAATAATGTCAATCAGGCTTCGACACTGCAGCTGCTTCCACATGATCTGTAGAAATTCATCAGTACGAAAACAAAAACACATGCACATATGCACACAAAAACAAAAGTGTGTGTCTGTGTGTTCCATATGCAATAATACTCAATGAAATATAAAATGGTACAAACATTACTAGGAATAAAACGTGTTTACACTTTCATATTAGAAGTTATATACAACATTAGGATTGTCAAATGATTAAGCTTAAATTACAAAAACTGAAATTACAAACACTGCATAAATTAGAACCTTAAGAAATCTATTTTTTCCCCATTTAAAATCAGTGCATTTAGTAAAACTGACATACATGTAGGGTTCAAATAAATCTGATAATTTTTTCAAGACTGATTTTCTAAATGTATGAAAATGCATGAAGGAACACACACACACACACACACACACACACACACACACACACACACACACAGACAGAGAGACAGAGAGAGAGAGAGAGAGAGAGAGAGAGGGAGAGAGACAGAGACAGAGAGAGAGAGAGAGAGAGAGCTACATCATAGTACAAATATCAAGGAGAGTTCTTAAAATACACAATTTCTGAAGATGCTCCAAATTTAGCTTCACAAACAGACAAGACGGCTCCATTTATAGACCCTCCAATGCGATTCTTTTTTTGGACTATAAAGACAGCCGAGACAGCCACTCATCTAAAGATGCAATCATTGCTTATGACACACAGTGGATGAAACTAAATATGTCTGGACCGTTTGAAAACCTACTCTGCATGACAATATGATGGGGAAGAGCAATGTGAAGTGGAGTTAACTCATACCTTGCTGTGCTGCACGGCTCTGTGCTGCAGATCATGCTCTACAGCTTTACTGGACCGCTCCGCCACACATGACACATCTGTGGAAGAAAAACAGACTGATATTCAGCAGGTTCTGCTGTGATATGCTGCAGCACAGAGGGTTAATGCAAGGGTTAATATGCAATGTTGAGAACAATCTGCTAGAAGCGATTTCAAATCTTAAGATGCTTTAGAAGAGCACAGCTCCTGACTTGAAAAGAGCGCTATGCTATAATCTTGTTTTTATTTAGATTTTGTACACCTTCATTTCCTCATAAGCTTGATCTTAGTTATGTGGTATTAAATTTTATTTGTGATTATTCGTTCACTTGTTTTCATTGCTTAATTTAATTACATTATGTATTGTTATCTTATTAGTTTTAACTATATGTCGCTGTACACAGCAGTTTTATCATTGAAATGTCTGCATGAAAAGCATTTACACTGCTTGTTAAAACTGCAATTATTAGCTAAACACATTGGGGGGATTTGAGGAAAAGTAATAAACCTCTTCATTTTAGTCAGTATAATACAGACTTACAGAAGTAATTATCAAACTAGTAAAACTCCTTGCATTTGGAACAAAGTTTTTAGTATCATTCTGTATCTCTCTCTGTCTCTCGCTTTCTCTCTTTCTCCCACACATAGACACACACACACACACACACACGAACACTTATTGGCCTTGAGTGGTATATAAATAGGCATTTCCCTGTGGAGCTCACTTTGTGCGTGTGGAACATGCCACACATTGTTGGATGTATAATAAGAGCGCTCAGCAGGAGTGATTTCATTAAGTGGAGTCTCACTTAAAGTGTGTATCTGATCTCCCATCTCAAAGCCCTGCTCAGGAAAACACAGCACCCCTATGTGTGAAGGCAAGTAACTGCAGTCACAGGGAGCTCGACTCCTAACACGAGCTGCTGCACCTGAGGCAACAACTGAAGAGACATAAACAAAATGTGGATTACTATGTCTATAATGAATTTACATCTAGAGATCTGAACTAAATACATCTTGAACAATTTAAAATTCAGACTTCTTCATGTTTATGGTCTTAAAACCAAAGCAAAACAGAAAGAGATCACACTACCAGGAAGATCACACATTGCCTTATTTCCTCCCCAACTCTCATCACATTATCATATTGTCAACATGGGAAGATGAAGGCTAGCACGTACTCCCCCTAATACACATATACTTCTTTTTACAACACCACTTAATGTTTCAACACACTTGGAAGAGAATGCTAGCTGCAAATTCAGTTCCATCAACTAACATATGTCTGTGTTGGCTAGTCTAGCACTGAGTAGAGGCAGAGCAAGGTCCATCCAACCTCCCATAGAGTGAGGCCAATTATGCTCCCTTTGACTCCAGTCCACAGATGGCTAGGGTGTTGCTGGGGACCAAACCCCCAGTGAAACTGAAAATGCTTAAATAGCCACCCTAAAGCATTTGGGGTTTAAACTAATATGTGTTTGACACTGTTCCAGCAAATGGCATGCCTTTTAGTTAGCAGAGTTTTTCCATTCATCAGTTTTTGTGAAACAATAAATCTTTATTGTTGTATAAATCCAATACCATTATAATGGACGATGTACTGCCAGCTCTGCTACAGACTACAATATTCCTTGCAGTATCAAAAATGTGCTGGATGTTTAAAGAATTAATAATGGCACAACAATTAGCCTGCATTATTTTGGCTTAATCTGTTAAGATTATATAATTTTACTCATCTGGTCAGGTTGCACGTTAAAGGACTCGTTTGCATGTTTCATCCTTGCGCCCTTTCTTGTTTCAGAAAGACCCATATTGTGACAACCATGAACAGCATATTGTTCAGAGCCCTGGTACATATACATCACATGTTCATCTAATAACAGAACTATTTTTAAAGAGGTTTCTGTTAAAAGTTCTGCTCTTCCTTGCCAGGCCACAGAAGTGCTGATGTTTACAGCTCTTACTGAACAAGTGTAAACTGCTCTTGCTGCAGCTTGAAATGCACACCACAAACATGGGGAAATTTGTCTGGCCACAAGCGTTTGTGAGGGCATTAAAGAGTGAACAAGTGTATGATGGCCCAGTCTTACTTTAGCTTTCTAAGTTATTTGAAACTTTACAGCTAGGCTAACTCTTCTTAGTGTCACTCATTTTAATTCTTGACGTTTTAATTCGTCAGTGTTTTTGTGGGTAACACTTCACCAAAGGCCAATATATGTGATAAACCTTCTGTGAGAACTAACATAAACCTATATGAAGGCTTATTCTAACATGCATCAGTAGTAACAAAAGCTGCTTTAGTTGATTCTGATGTAATTTCAACTTAGAAAAGGTAATGACAGTGGACAATTATTGTGATAAGCTTCTATAAATGTAGGTAGGCTAATGTCAGTTGTAATGAAAGGCTTATGACTAGTTGCGTAGCCTTATGAATGTCTGCTTTCAGTGAAGTGTTTGCAAAATCTAAGATATATTGCAAACCTGGGCTCTATGTCCTATTTGTACACTGTACAAGCAATCTGAGTTTTATATCCAATGACTTGGATAAAAATCTTTCCTCCGGTAATGTTCATGTAGTGTCAATAAGATGTATTAAGATGGTGGGCACTTACTCAACATCCTTGAAATGAGTGATACAACTGCTAACTGAAACTGGTCATACAAAACAAACAATGAGCAAATACATGAAAATGTACTACAAACCACCAGATACTGTTAAAACAGCCAGCCCTAACTGCTTTACAAGCCCGTATATAGTCCAACAATTTATTTGGAAATGCTTTATCTGTAAATCATCTAACATATAAAACACACACACACCATATCTGTAATCCTGGAGGCAGACCACCACTAGTAGTACATTCTTTAGTACATTGTCACCTACCAGAGATGCCTCAAAGCTTCTTCAAATGAAACTAAGTCCCACAGAACACAGCAACACTCCTTCTTACAACATCCAGTCTAAAGAGATGCTATCGGCTTATCAGTTTTTGTAAGACTCTGTCAGTCAGGGCGGAAGATTCCAGTTAGAGGAAGCAGAAGGTAACATGTTCTAAAGGGGAAGTTTGTGGTGAGGTGGAGCAAGTGTGAAAAAGTAACTTTAAATCTATAGAGTAAACATCCAGAAACATAAGGTAATGCTGCTTTGAGTGATTAAACTTGTATGTAATTACACCTTTAATTGACTTTTTTTAAAGAATCCTTAACAGAATTAAATAAAATAGGTAAACACAACTGTTTAACAAACTGTATTGCTTTTAAAACAATTAAACAAGAACAGCAGACATGTGTCCAGACACACATTCACATGTTCTTACTCTCACTCTCTCACACACACAAACAAACACACACACAAGCTTTTGCAAAATAGTGGCATTTAGTGGAAGTGTGACACCCACTAACATGACATTTGTCACCATGTTGGTGCTGCATGTGTGAAATACACATTTACAAGAACGTATCTGAGTGTTTGTAAACCTGTAATGATTTCACCAGGGAGAAAGAAGCAGTAATGAAAGAAGCAGTAATGAATAAGAGCATCTCAAACACACAAAAAGCCAAAAATAAAAATAAAAATAAAAATGGAAAACGCTACTTCCCATCTAATTTAGTGATGAACAGTGAAGAACTCCAGTAAAAGTAGTGTGTGTGTGTGTGTGTGTGTGTGTGTGTGTGTGTGTGATTTGTTTTTCTACATTTCTAGGAAAAAAGAGATTCTAAGAAAAAAGAAACTAACTTTGTACATTTGTTTATTTCTTTTTGTTGTACTTGAAACATCCCTATTTCTTTTTTCATTACTGAGGTTAAAGTTAGGGCTAAAAAAATATTTTATTTAAATTCTTACATGTAGACTTACATAAAAAGCAGCACATATCTGATACATAGTTAGTTCATTATACAGTAAGGGGTAAAGGTCTAGAGCATGTAAGCAAATTGTTTAAAACCACCTATCAACACGTCAAGTTTATTTTTGCTTTTAACATTAGAATAAATTCGAACAATCATTGATACAGCAAAAGCAAGGCTGGCTCCAGATTTCTCCTCAAGCTATGACCCGGAGCTATGTCAGGTATTTCTTAAATTCCATCATATGTGGCATATATTATATACATTTACTGATCTACTGACACTGTATTGAGACAAAGCTTTGAGTGAGGGATGGTTTTGACACCTGTAGCAGTCTGTATTGTTGTATAAATCCAATACCATTATAATGGACGATGTACTGCCCAGCCCTGCTACAGACTACAGACTGTGTGTGTGTGCGTGTGCATGCAGTGGTTTAAGCACCTGTGACGGACTTGGCTCTATGGTGTCGGTAGAGGAAATCCTTCAGTAGCTGCTGCTGGCTGTTGAGAGTGTTTGTGGAGACTGCATCATGTCTGCTTGAGGGAGGGTCTCGTCTGATGGTCAGATGCAACGTCTGCTCACTAAAAAGTGTCTGGATCAGAGCCAGGTCCAGAGACGACACCTCACATCCGTTCAGAACCACAATCTCATCACCAGGCCTCAGACCTGGTAACCAATCAAATACAGAAAGATTAAAAGGCCTGTAATCTTATGAAGACAGGGTGCTAGGTGT
>JBBPCX010000001.1:48667719-48714822 GCA_037974365.1 Hydrocynus forskahlii
ACACACACACACACATACATACACATATATATATATATATATATATATATACATATATACACACACACACACATATATATATAATTATTTTTTTTAAATAAAAAAGTTAATGGATCAAAGTATTATTTACTAACTTACTACTATTAAAAAATAAAAGTACTCTGTAACAGTATAATTTTCCAATGATACATCTGTCAGTCTGACAGATTACTACAAACTGCACTAAGTTCATGTGGCAGTATGGCCTTCTATTGCTTAGCTTACAGCCTAAACACTGACCGATGGTGGCGCTTCATCAGAAGATCAACAGTTTCTAGAAATAATTAATAGTTGCACCTCAAGCTTCTGTGATAAATATCAAAAGTTAAACTAACAATGATATAAAATTTGCATCTTCTCACTATTTCTTTCAAGTCAAATTTGTGTTGCAGATGTAGCAATACCTTCACTGAAGGCGATCCCATCAGGGAGAACTTCACTGACAAAGATGCGGCTGTTTCGGAGGCTGTCTACATGGCCTGTGACAGCAAACCCTGAGGGGCATGAGAGCAGGAGGTGAGAAGCTGTGTGTCAGTGAAAAAGCCTGGCACCCAGGAGACCACTGATACACTACGCACACATGTCCTGTACAAGCCTGAGTCACTTACCAAAGTCCCCAGTGCATGCAGGCCTGGTCATGTGCAGAGTGCACACATTCAAAGGGCTGACCTCCAGCTCATCATATGACTGCAAAAAGAAGAAAGCTTCTGTCAGGAGAAAGCTTCAACACTCCACAACACAGTGGGAATATGAAATCTGCAATATGTATGTATGCGAATAACTATAGAATTCTAAGGGCTGTCACACTAAGCTACCATGTTTAGTACATACACAGTACAGTGTAAAAGGCACCTGCAAAAATAATATTTAAACACTAGATGAGAAATTATTTTTTGCACGTCAATATTACTAAATATACAAAAAAAACCCTAAAAGAAATCAATATAAATAGCATTATACACTAAATAGTGATTTTATGTTCAGAATATCAATTCCTGTGCTCCTTGTCGAAGTCCAGTATTACTTGTAGTTTCCATTAGAAACCTGGTTTGACTCAATCAGTGCTTCCTTAAATTAAATCAGGAGCTGCTGATGGAATGTTACAAATCTAAACAATGACTGGAGGAGCTGAGGAGAAATCTGGAACCAAATCTGTGTTTTCTTTACACGTTAACAAAATAGTGACTACTATTTTTTTTTTTTTACAAACAAAACCAATCTTGATACTTTTTACTGCTTATTTATTTATTTATTCTAATGTTAACTTTGCACAGGTGCCCAAGGCTTTTGAATAGTCATAACATTAAATCCACCTGCTTAAATGTTGTATAGGTTACTCTTGTGACCCCAAACAGCTCTCACTTATCAAGGCATGGACTCCACAGACCTCTAGAGGTGTGCTGTGGAATCTGGCACAAAAATGATAGCAGCAGATTCTTAAGTCCTGGAGATTGCGAGGTGTGGTGTCAATGTATTGGACTAGTTTGTCCAATACATTCCACAGACACTATGTCGGGTAGTGATCTGGGAATATGGAGGCCAAGTCAACACCTTAAACTTGTCTTGTTCCTCAAACCATTCCTGGACAATTTCTGCTCTGTAGTGGGACACATTATACTGCTATTAGAGAATACCATCGCCTTGCCTTGTCTGCAACAATGTTTCAGCAGGTGATATGTGTGAAAGTAACATCCACATTAATGCCAGGACTGAACTTTTCCCAGCAGAACATTGCTCAGAGCATCACACTGCCTTCACTGGCTTGCCTTTTACCCATAGTGCATCCTGGTGCCATCTCATCCCCCCCACACATCTTGCCATCCAAATGATGTAAAAGAAAACATGATTTATCAGACTAGGCCACTTTCTCCCATTGCTCCATAGTCAAGTTATGATGCCTTATGTGCCTTCTGGATTCGTAGCCCCATGTGCAGCAAGTGGTGATGCTCTGTATGTTCGGACACCTTGCAATCATAGCCACCGTTAACATTTCCAGCAATCTGTGCTACAGTAGCTCTTTGGTTCATTGATTGTCCTTCCTTGAACCACTTTTGGTAGGTACTAACCACTGCTTACCACTCTAGCCATCACAGTGCCTGCTTCTAACACAATGACTTCAAAAACGGACTGCTCGCTTACTGCCTAATATATCCCACTCATGGGCGGGTGTCGTTGTAAAGAGATAATCTGTGTTGTGTTATTTACTTGGTTTTAATGTTGTGGCTGACTGGTGTACACACACACACACACACACACACACACACACACACACACAATATTTAGAGGGACATACCAAGTGCCGAAGAAGCTCATGTCCTGCTGGAGTGCAAACCTCCATTCTGTCATCAATGCATCTCCGCAGCTGTAGACAGTGTAGACTGGGGTCCAGGTTCCTAATCTGAGAAGGAGAAATCAGCTTAAGGATACTATGCATTTACAAAAGTTAACACAATCAATATTTTTTTCTTTCATATACATTAACTAGTTAAAAGATAAAGAAAGCTTGCGGTTCAGTGCAATACTGACAGCGGTCAGATGGTGGCATAGCACTCCAGACCAGGAAAGAGAGCAGAAGAGACAGAGGGTGTGGAATGACTGTGTTGGGTTAAAATAAACTGGCTGCTTTTCACATTGCTGTTACACAGTCCAGGACAGGGAAGCAAGACAGTCTGTCAAGGTGAGCGTCTGTGTGTCATGGTTTTTAATGGCCACCTCTCTCTCTTATACTGTCACTTGTCTCAGGACAACATACGCACATGCACACAGTATCAATAACTCAGCAGTGTGTGTGTGTAATAAGGAGAAACAAATTTTGAGTCAATTATTCATGTGAATTCATGAACAATTAATCACTTAATGTGCATTTTGGAAAATAGAAAATATGTGTAGAACAGTAACTATTTACATTTTGTTACTGTTCTGACTTTCACTCCGATTTTCAGGGAAACACTCAAATAAATTGGTATTCCAAGATTCTGACAAATTGAGATATTCCTCATGAAGAACTAAATTACCAACAGAGAAAAAAGCATTTGTCTCTTTATTCCAGACATGTGTCTTAGGCTTGGGCATAATTCTGATCTGCTGAAAGAGATCTATAGATCTATAGGCTACAGCATCATTTAATCAGTTTAACATTTTCCTGTGCTCATCTGAAAGTATTTTAACTTTACTTGCCAAGCTGTGTGTGAATACATGTCCAAATTAAGAGTTGTGTTTTTAACTCTTCAACCAGTTAAAACAACAAGCTAAAGTCACAATTGCCAAGTTATCTGTGGCTACTTCTAAGAAAATGCACCCAGACTTTATTCTTTTCGAGGTTTTATTCATAACTGTTCTTTTTCTTTAGCTACCTGCTAACATGCATGAACCTATAGGTAAACTGCTGCGCTCTTTGGTCCTGAACTTGTGGCTGCTTTGAAAATGTAAATCAAATGAACAGAACAACGGAAATACTTGTAATAACGGAATATATTTGAGTCTTCAAATTAACAGCCCTAGGATGGAGAATGGAGCATAAATGTGTGTGTGTGTGTGTGTGTGTGTGTGTGTGTGTGTGTGTGTGTGTGTGTGCGTGCGTGCGTTTGTGTGTGTGTGCATGTAATTTTTTTTATAGTTTGCAAGCGAATACGAGCAACAAATCAAGTTATAGTTAGATGTTACATGATTTTAAAAATGATATCAGACAAAAGAAATGTTTCCTAAAAAAAATACTGTTAATTAAGCAGGTTTACAAAAGGAGGCCCCATCTTAACAATAAATAATTCTGTATGGCGAATGTACTGTGTCATGATGCAAAACCATATCATACTGTAAAAATCATTACACCCCTAGCACAGAGACACAGAACAGAGCTGTATAGCCTATTGGAAGACCTCTTCTTTAACTCTGCATTAAATGAGATTACTACTCTTTATACATCAGGGAGATGAGGGTTTAAAAATCTCCCGGGAAGCTTTCCTATAAAAGCACATCATCTCTGGAATAATCAAAATCCCATTAGCGTGTGCCATCTCCTCTAAATGTCTCCTCACAAAGACTTTAATCAAAGCTGCACCAAAGAATGAATTATGAAAGAATCCTTCACTGTCCTACCTTGCAGGCCATATTGAGAACATCCATGACAGTGTGCTGGGCTTTCAGAGCCACTGTAACTGCCAGGTAGTCTGGCATGTGAACACAGGTTGGGGTTTCCAAACCGCTCTCCCAATGACTGCCATCAGGTGGTGCTATTAGGTAAACATCAGGTAAACCATCCAACCTCTGAATAGGAAATAAAAAAAAAAAAAAAATCAATGCATTTCATCAGAGCAAATGCAAAGCCTGGCAGAGTCTCAACTCATACATCAAGGCACCATGAACCATCGAACCGTTTAGAAATTGTATCACGTCATGGTTTGAGGTCGTTACAGATACTTTTGATTGTAATGATCATGCAGCTGGTAAATGATTACTAGGCAATTAGCATCATTTATGCCTATGACCCTACAAAACATCTGCACAGATGCAGCGAGCCTTTATCAGAACTGGCTCTGGACCGCAGCAGCTTTTCATTTTGGCTTGTTTCACAAAATATGGAATTAAAAGCAATATTATTAACGAACAAAAAATAAATGGAAAATAATGCTAAAGCATAGCGTTACAGAAAACCAAATTACAAGCATCTGAACACACTGGTAATACACAAAAACAGAATTCTGTCATTTCACCCCCAGTGGTGGCCAAATTGTGTGTTTAAAGATGATTCACTGGTTTCCAAAGCAAAACTGCTCATAAATGGTGTACGGGACACAAAGTGACTCTTAGAGCTTTTCTAGTGACATACATCACTGCGGTCGTCTAGCGATGTGTCAGTCAAAAATCAACACTGTGTTCTATTCATTTGGCTTCACATCTTCACCTTCACTGACCAGAGAAAACAACATGTCACTTCTGACCGTGTCTGCTGGAAAGTCAGTCTCACACAGAAGAGCATTCATTTCACTTTCAGAAAGTTGCATCAGACCTGTGCCAAGGTAAAGTGACCCGGTGTTCCAGCACGTAAGTGTCAGAAGCCAGTAAGAAAACTCCAGTCTATGTGCTTGAGTGCTGTCAGTTCAGTTACTGTATAAATGGGCATTTTCAAAGAGGGACAATTACTTCAGGAGAGAGAGGTGCACTTTATTAAACCAATTCAGAGCATTCCCAGTGGTAGATAAAACCTTGTAGCCATCATGGGTGGCAAGCACTAAAGACCCCCAATACAATATTATCAGGGTACTTGGGGGTACTCTTTGAAAATGACCAATTGTGATGAGGACTATTTATGACATTTCAATATACTGCAAGAGCCTACCAGTGCTGAAGCATGTAAAATATCCTATTTTTGGTTGCATCACTCCCTAGGGAGGTCTAAACTCTATATTAATGCATATGACGCAAGATGGGATGTGCAGCAAATTTGTATATGTGTGATGGTCAAGTGTCCACACACTTTTGGCCAAATAGTGTAGTTTTCCCTACATATTACAAATTTAGCAAGTACCCACAGCAATTAATGGTTGGTGAAGGTAGTGTTAAGAGTCTTGGCCAAGGGGGACTGGTAATAATAGTGGGCTCCAGGATTCCAGCAAATACTGCAATCTTAGACTGTACTGATTTTCTCTTCTCTCAGTCCTAGTAGCCACCCACTGCTGTTCTCCTAGACTACACTCTCCTGACCACTATGCATTCACTCATTCCATATTAGACACAGTGATCTAACAGTTATCCTTCCACGAGTAGCCAAGCCCAACTGCCCTGCAGACGCTGCTAAGAGAGCAAGTCTGTTTGTACCCAAAGCCTTACTTCAGACTTTCCTTTCCAAAATAGTGGGTGACCATTTATAGCAGCTAATCTCCATCTACCATTTTTAAAGACGGAAACAAAGCAGAACAGAAGCTTCATGTCTGAGGCAACCACCATAATGAAATACTACTTAGGGATAGGCCTCTTAGCAACCAGACAATATTATGTCTAGGGGACATAAAATAATAAATGAAAATAAATAGTCTTTTATATATATATATATAAAAATATAAAACAAAGTTTGCAGTACAGGGGATGGTCCTAACAAGAAAGTGGACCAATAAAACGTATAGTCTTAAAGAGGCTTTGACAGAAAATACAGCTTAGACCATTTGCTCTCATCCCTAAGACCGGATGAATTGAACACAGGAAATGAGAATCTCTGAAATGTGCTCATGTGAGAGGGCATCTTTGTGGGCCTGTTTTTTTAGGATCAGATCTAACCATTAACTGAACAAAACCATACACTTTAGACCGTATAAGCCTTGAAAGACTACATGAATGTGAATCATTGAATCCACACAGAGTAATGGTACTGTTAGACATCAGAGCAGACATTCTTCCATACAAAATTAGTCACCAGACCAAAGAGGACCAAAATGTGTCCTTAAAATAAGAAGTAGGTTCTATGCGTCAGAAAAACCCTGTCATACAAAAATAAAACCATCCCTTTCCGCGCATGTTTTGGTTATGGACATCAAAACAGTTAAGTCTAAAACAAATTACAGGCAACAAATGTAAGACTGTAAGAACTTTAGAGCTGGTGATTCTTTACTGGCAATATCTTACCTCACTGCTAGATGGTGGATGATAGCCAAGTTGCTCTCCATCACAGTCAAAGATCTGTGGAATCAAAAAGGAGGAAAAAACACATCAACACTCAGTCTAATAAAACTCTTAGTCACCCTCTGTCAGACAGCGGTGGCCAATAGCAACACAAACACTGCTGCAGACAAACCGGCATTTTGTCCGTAATTACAAACTGGGCACAGCGAACCTACTGCTTTGATACTATTTCAATGACTAGCAGAAGCCTTGAGGCTTGATGGGGAGTAATAAGCACTGTGAGGGAGAGGAGGCAGGCTGGGTACGGCAGATTCAGTCAGCTCGTCACACAGAGAAACAGGTTGCACTGCATGAAAAATTTCTTACTTTTCACACACACCCCAGTGACAAATCGAAAATAAAAAAACTGAAGTGTTTAATTATAGATATAAGCATTTTTGAATGCGAGTAGTTTTAGACAGGGAAGTGGAGTAATGTACTTTTTATGAGTGTCTTTTTATGATATTATCATAATTAATAGAATGGTTATTCTACATGATGCATCATCACATGGCCATGATGCACACGGTCACATTTTTAACTACAGAGAATACAGATCTTTTACACAAGATATATAGAATTTTAACATGGCCATTTGCATCTGACTGATATAACCTGGTGCTATTTCTATGGATCATTATATAGCACAGCATTAATTTGACCTAGTATATGTAGGTTTCGCAGTCACCAGAATCTTTACTGATGTGAACATGCCAGACATGGTGGATTTGGGACTAAACCACTAACAAATACCATGAGTAAAAATATTACTTCACTTTCCAGTGTAAAACTAAATCTGATTGCATTAGATATAGAAAAGCAAAAAGACTCAAAATACAATAGGGGTACAGGAAGGAATATGTATAAAAAACATATTTCCACAACTTAATATTAGAAGTAGACTGTACATTGAAAGCAGCCATAAAGCCGTAATGAAAGCCATAAAATGGAGAAGAGTGCAAGAGAATAAGGGAAAGGGACAGAGGAAAAAACAAGGCAGGATCGGATGCTGCAGTTTGACCTGTTAATACAGGCAGTGAGCGAGGCTTTCTGTGACAAGTCCATGCATTTTGTAAGGAGGAGTCCAGGTTTTGCCATTGCTTTACGTGCTAATGGGGATACGAACAAATGGCATGACTGGTGAGAATTGAGAGATTACTGAAAGACACCTTGTGGACTACCAGGCCTTTGGGAAGAGAGATCAGTCTGTTCAGTGCTGCAGCAGCCACCATCGTTTCTTTTCACACATTTCTGGGTTCCCACTGAACAGGAGAATAGAGATTTCAAGAGACTGTTCAGGGGACACAGCTCTGCCCTTCTGTGAGAAATTAAAACTGCCTTTTGATACTTTGACACCACAAAAAAGAGACACCTTTACTTGAGGGCTGCAAAAGACTCCCATATAAAGGTTGGCCTGTTTAATATTTAGCGCCTATTGCAGGTCTCTTACACAAACCATCTGTTTGTCGCTGCAGGGCAGCATACAGCAGGCTGCAATTTACCACATATGGCTTTTAATAATTTATAATGCATTTCTCCCCCTCTCTTTTCTCTCTCTCTCGCACTCTCTCCCTCTCCCTCACCTCTGCCTTCTGCGGTGTGAAATGAATTTGGAACTCATTAGCCAAGCCGGCTGGATCTCCCATTACCCGACACATGTCAGGGAGGGACAGGGACACTCCCCAAACAGTGATAGGAGCCATTTTGTCAGAGTTAAGGCCACCTGGGATAGTTACAGAGTGTACGCGCGCGTGTGTGTGGGAAAAGGTTTGAGGCAGGGATAATGTGCAGAGGTAAGCAAAACAAAAAAAAAAACAAGCTGGCATTTGGGTTACTGCAATGGCATACACTCTAGCTTTATTCTTACCTGAGATAGACCAGTCTGAGAACAGTAGGTAATATCAATGCAATCCTTGTTACAAGACATAGAAAAGAAAAAGATGCCCTTTTACCATCTGTTGGTTGAATGAGGCTCTCGTTTTTATCAAAATTGATCAGGCAAGGCAGTCAAATGGCAAAGAGCAAAATGGGATAAACTATTAATGCAGAATCAAACTCTATAGGCATTAAACCATTATAGGCATTAAAACTCCTATAGCCACAAAGTATCAAACACATGATGAACCTGTTTGTATCTAATACACTCTGTAAACTAAGGGATTAGGAAAAATGTAAATATTACAGCTGTGATTCGTTTATCAGGGATAAATCTGCATGTATTGCATGATTTATTGCATATGTCAACACTTTGTTTGCGTTACCTGTGAAGCAGAAGGTCTTTTGTCACGGCCGCGTTTGGTGAGGCTGTCCAGGCCTTTGAGTGAAGAGAATACTCCTTTCCTACTGCGGTTTCGCTGGGACAGGGACAGGGAGCGCTTTCGCAGTGTAGCCTCATCTCTAGAGCAGATCTGAGATGTACAGATGAAAGTTAATAAAGCTGAAAAAGTAAATGACCATGGATAGATCCCTGTCAGCTTCTTCTCACACGTTTAGGAGTGCCATGTATGAATGTGTCATGAGACACTGACCAGTGCATGGAAAGAGGAGACGGAAAAGATTCCCAGACGACCCAGGGCAGCCTTTGACGGACGGCTGGCTGTGGCCAGGAGGCTTTTGGGGTTGGGCAGTTCACCACCCTGCAGGCTGGCCAGGTAACAGCGCATACGGAACAGGTCGATGTTAAACCTCTCCAGATTCTGGTCCCACTGCTGGATCTATAAACAAGAAAAACACAGTGTAGAAGTCGGTATCAGTAAGTCTTTTAACCCTTAGAAGTAATCAGTAACAAGAACATTCTGTTGAAAGTGCAGATTCTTGTTCATATAATGCATAACTCACTATATAATTAAATGTGTAATTATGTAATTCCATTTGAAATGCATAGAAAAAAGTGCAGAATTATATCCCTGGGTTTCACTACATCCCTGGACAGACCTGATGTAAATAATCTGAATTGCACACTTAGATTTAAGATTTGCTCATTTATGTCATGTGAGTCATTTTCTTTATTATAATGATGATTTGAAGGCAGTTACTACAATTATATGGCTGCAGTACAATATTTTCACAGAGCCTAACCCCAAAGCTTTCTCCCACATTTAAGACGCGTCATTGGGAGGTGGTTTTCCTCATCTTAAAACTGGAAAGTCTCACTGTAGAGCCCCTATAGGATGCAATTAACCATGTTTACAGCAGATGGTAAAAAGAGTTTAAAAGAGTGCACCTTTGAGAGAGGAATTTCTCTCTTTAAGAGAGAAAAACTGGAAACCAGGTCTTTCCAGATACTGGAAATGTGTGTTATGTTGTGTGAGTGTGTGTGTGAGTGAGCAAGAGAGATAAAGAATCAAGGCCAGAGGTGTATCAGCCCAGCAGTAATTGCTTTCAGATGTGAGAGGGTTATGATTGGACAAACTGAGAGGAGGGCGCAGGGGTTACTGGCACTGTGGGGTGGCAGAGTGGGGATCTGCGGTTAAACCCCACACTGCCATTATGCTCTGTAATAAAAATCATGGGGGGGCAGAAGGAATGGTATGTAGCACTCCACTATGCCTCTGTCCCCTTAAAAAAGAAAAAAGAAAAAATCCCCAAAAAACGCACACAGTCTGAGGGGAAAAACCTGCCAGAGTCAGCTCGGAAAACATTCTTATTATTTGCACTGAGGAAGGCAGGCAATGAAAACCATTACCATTTTATAAAGCCTGGAGATAAAGATGAATCTCCACATGATGTCTTCCTGCTAGTACAAATATAAATTCACGCCATTCATTTAGCTAATATAAATAAATTATGCGACACAGAAGTAAGAGCAAAAGCTGGTAGCTTTCATTACCAATGCAACGGGGAAATGGCTTGTTCCAAAAGAACCCACATGGAGCACACACGGATAAAGCTAATAGTGGTCTTTAAACTGTGCTGGTCACCAATGCTGAAACCTCTCGCTAATAGACAGTACATTTGTGACAAATGCTGCTTTTACTTGTTGACTGGGTGCTTTGCAGCGATATCAGAAGGGCTGAATGAGCCCAGACCCATAGGTTTAGAGGAGATAGGCCTCATTAAGATTAATTCAAGCCGCATGGTACTTTAAATCCTATTAGCTCACAATCACGTCACAAAGGCACCATTAAACCGAGTGGAAAGTGCTGAATAGAGATCAGGCATTATAGGGTCAGTATGTGGAATCTTCTGCACCCTCAGCACCAGCGTCCACAGATCTTACTGCAGGACATTCTTTGTGCTCCAAATCTTCTAAGTGATCTAATTCCAATAATTTAATAGCACTTTGACATCTAAAAGCTACTTGAGACCTTAACAGGCAAACAGATAGACAGTAAATAATGATTACAATACAATAATGAAAAAATAAAGGTACAAAACCATGTTAGGCCACCAGTTGAATCTGTAGAATCAAAATATTAACACATACAATATCAAAATTCATATCAAATCTGATAATCTATGTATTTGATAGCTTGTGTCATTACATCTCTAGGAGTTTCAACTTGCAGTAGTAAATGCACTATTAAAAGATATAAAATAAACAAAAAGTTACTTCTAAATAAGTTTAATGAGAC
Source organism: Hydrocynus forskahlii (assembly GCA_037974365.1). NCBI lineage: Eukaryota > Metazoa > Chordata > Actinopteri > Characiformes > Alestidae > Hydrocynus > Hydrocynus forskahlii. The sequence goes on from JBBPCX010000001.1 coordinate 48,678,984, forward strand.
CATTTTCAAAGCTAGAGTAATTCAACCCCATAATGACATTCTGGATTTTGTTAACATCCTCACCCCTTCCCACTCCACCAAAAACAAATTTTTCTTTCCAGATAAGTTTGGCAATTTGCTACACATTGAACCCATCTGGAACTAGTGTGGTACAGTTCAGTCACATCTTTAGTACCATTAAAACTAATGTGGAATTTGCCTGTTGCGCGTAGATATCCTCTTTCATTTGGCTCACTCGTATATGCACGTTTTTAACAGGCTGGCATTTCATTGTACTAAATGCAAGACAATTATGACTCCGTTTGAGGAAGGCAAAACAAGGACCTTCAAAAAAAAAAAAAAAAAAAACACCCAGCTGGCACCAATTTAAAGAGACAGGACTTCAAAGAGGTCCAATTTCTCAGATTATACTAACCTCTTACCCCTCTCTAAATCCCTTATTCACCGCCTGGTCCCCCATAACCAGGGCAAAGACACTAGCTCACTGCCCTATGACCCCTTTCTGACCCCTGGACTGGTCTTTCCATGGGGAATAACCATGCCCATTAACTGGAAACAGCAGCACTGATGTAGGACAAATAGAAAATGAAAACACCTAGTTTGTCAGGTGCAAAATCTTTTAATAAAACAACACAATAATAAAGCTCACAGTTATGACGGTTTGGCATGCTGGAGTTTTTAAAATAAATATATATATATATAGACAAACATAAGCACTATCCTGTTTGCATGATAAAAATGTACGGCAGCACATCATTTTACGGAAGAAAAAAAAAGTGCAAAAAGCCCTCCCTCACCTGGTTTTCAATGGCTTTACGATTTTTGGGATCGCTAACGATGGACAGCTGGAGTTCAGCCATTTTCTTCATCTTTCCATCCATGTCAATCTTCTGTAATAGACCACGAATCTGTCCACGGAGCAATCGCAGTGTGTCCTCCTTCCCATGCCGCTTGGCAAACAGAGACGCACTGGCAGAGTGGATGGCAGTTACCCAGTTCTCCAAGTCTGTTTGACTTGTGGCCTAAAGACAGCATACGAAGAGGATGATTGGCATACATACATATATGGGGGGAAAAAAGAACCCTTAACTATGTAACACTGCCTTTATGCTATTCTCAATCAAGGGTGACAGCAGGAACAAATAAAAATAGTTCGGAATCACTGAATGATTACACAAGCGAGCATGCACTGTGTAATGTGGCATGTCCTTGAAACTGAGCAGGGAATCAAGCAGTGATAAACAGCCCAGTGAATCGTTTCCACTTTTCTCTAAAGCCCTGCAAGAGAGTGTGGTCTGAGACACGTCACTAGAAATCGTCTGGCTGACTAAGCAGGAAAATGTTATCAAAACCAACCAGCTTGAGTGCACGAACAAGCTGTGGCTTCTACAGGGAGGGAGGGACACAGAGAGGGAGGGAGGAAAAATCCACACTTAAAATAACTGCTTCTTATTTCTGGGCTGGAGCGTGAACAGCGCTTTTCATGATGGCAAGCAGACTGCTTGTTCTGCATGGATGCAGTCCAAATGTTCAGCATACCAATGGACAGATGTAGTCAGCTTCATATCTTAACTTATGCAAAACCTTGCAGTTTGTGTAAAACCAGGAAGAATGTAAGTAGTTATGGTACCTTTCACATGCCAGTCTTTATACGTGGCCTAATATGGATGAGTATTATCCAGTTCATGACCACATATAGTCAGGATTTATTTATGGTTTTATGGTTATTGGGTCCTTCCTAACCTGGTGTATTCTGACCTGAAGCAGAATAAAAATGAGTTCTGGTGGTGGATTCTCCAGGACTGGTTTGAAGACCTGCATTTTTCATCAAGACCTCACGTTGCCAGTTGTTATGCCTCTACCACAGTAAAGGGACTAACCCTTTTTAAAGATTAATACCAAACCACTCTAAACACACTTACCATTCTGTCAGGTACCTATTTTTGGCTTAATTTTTATTTTCAAGCTGTAGACAGACCTGAAAGAGGTAGACATCGCCATAGGCATTGCTGAGGCAGAACACGTTCTCCTTCTTTGGATGTTCGGGAACAGCCTGAACTATTCCATCTTCGGCCAGCAAAGCATAGCTTGGTAACATTTCCTGCTCTGGAGAACTTTTTCCATAGGTCTCATAAAACAAGAGTGTACAGCCTGAGGAAAAAGAGCAGTATTAGAGCGTGATTAGTGCAATGACAGGTAATTGAGTCACATTTGCTCGCATTATGAAGCAAATTATGAAGTGATCTTACAACAGAAATGGGACCAATGTCAAACATATTAAGCATTGCCCATATACCATGACTCACTCTACTGCTAAAGACTTATTCAAACATGAATACATTTGCATAAAAGGGATCCTACAGTAGTTTTCCCTGTACATCTGAATTTGAGAGTTTAAAATAAAAATATCAAAAGACTTTTCTCCACAGCAATGGGATTTTTGAAAATAAAGCATTTGCTCACATCATAGTGGTGACAATTATGGAAAATGAGTAAAAATTATTGTAAATTATTTTGATACTGAGAGCAGCAGTGTGGCACCTGTGTTGCATTTTTTTGCTTTTACCTTTGAGAGTTACCCAGTATTGCTTCCACTTTCGCCGGGACACCAGCTCTAGCTTGCGGTCCTTGTGCAGAGTGAGCAAAGGCTTGAAGGACAACCATCCGGCTCGCCTCACCACACCCTGCTCTTTCTCAAACAACAAATCCAGCTGCTCTAAAGAGCCAAGTGTCTCCTGGCTACTACTCTCCGTCTCTTCTGAGTTATCCTCTCGCTCCTCTCCTCCGCTTCCTGCCACCGTGTGGCCGGTCTCCAGCTCCCTCATGAAGTTCTTGTAGATGTTCTGCCTCAGAGCATCTGTATCCAGGTGGAGAGCACCAGCAGAATCACTGCGAGAAGGCAGTGCCTGAGACTGTGAGCGGGCCCGAGACGGACCCTTGGGGTACCACAGTAAACTGGAAACTTGAGAGGGAGAGCTGGTGTCAGCAGTGAGGCCATCAACACCACTGTCAAAGCAGTCAATGGGCTCTTTATATCTTGGTTCCTAGAAGAGAGAATGGAGGAGTAAGGATGAAGTTAAAGTTACATGTCTTGCACTACAGAGTACAAGAGTAAGCAGAATCACAATATTTGATAATGGTAATTAGATTTGTTGCTTTTAAATGTAATAGCAAGACGTTAAAATTGCGAGAGAGTATCAACATATCAAAAAATACAATATAAAATGTAAAATACTGAAAAGTGAAAAAGTTATTGCTTCTACAAGACACTTATTCAGCTTGCGACTTTTCAGAAAACTATTTTACTTTCATTAACGTGCTCATATAAATCCTTCTTCCAAAGTGGGCAGATATAAGAAACTTTAAGGGTCAATTAATTACGCTGAGCACACCTGAAAACCTCAGTCAGCCGTGTAGTGTTCTTCACGAGATTATTCTCTTTCATGGGATATGAAAGGCTACCTGCACTCCATTACATCGATTCTCCACTGCTCACATAGAGGACTGCACTTCAAAAGCACCCTGGACACAAGGGCCCTTCCCCAGAACTCTTCTTTTAAAGTCTACATCTCTCCACCAGCTGCCTCTAATTACAAACGAGGGTTCAGATGCCCCTTTGGAAAGCCCTGACTGACCCTGAAGCCACAGACAAGGTCTGTCCTGCCAGGTGCAGGAGTATGGAAGCAAGATTAGACCAAGTTATAATATTTCACATTGGTCTGAGTTTCTTTAAGTAGATAAAATGCTGTATAGTAATGAGACGAAGGCCATGAAAGCAACCACAGACATGAACAGACACCCTATAAAATAGCAAAATCAGAGCTGTTGGGGATAGTCAAACACTAAAGAGTATGTGCATTTGCACAAAGTGAAATATATGATGATACCACTTAATTTAAGTACATTTTAAAATGACACCTATAGGCCTGTCACAAATATTCCATTATTGCTTAAAACACAATTATTTAGGTGGATCTTGATAATTTTCTACAGAATCATGCTGTGTCACAACAAGCAGTATGTGAAACGGGTGGGGTTATTTCATAGTCACATACACCCTGAAGCACTAATATTATCTACTGTCTTAACAGATATATGGCCAATTTGGCCACTCAGGCAAAAAATTAACAAAAATTAATAACTGCCATGGTGCACATGAGAATTAATTATCAGCTAAAACTTCACAAACATGGCAGGCCTACACAACAGACATAAAAGCTGTAAATTCTTTACTTTTCCTTTTTGGATACAATAAGAGTAAATATGAGAAGATGTGCGTTTTCTTTCGGATTCAGAGAAGTATAACACGATATATAACATTGGTGTTTCTACCTTAATTGCAAATCCACAGGCATGTAGTCAGAGCAAAGCCTGTGAGAAAATTCAACTGGCAACTAAAATAAAAAAAAAAACAAAAAACAACCTGGACAACCAATTAAAATCCCACATGAGCAGATCATAGTTTTAATGGAAGAGCACTTGTTTTAGTCAGAGTGCAAGATTGAGGTCAAAATCCAGAATACTAAAACATTTCTGTTTATAAACACGGGCAGAGACACTGAGTGACTCTCACAGACTGACGCCTAAAATACGACCCTCCGGACTGGTTACCATGCAATACTGGTGTCATCTTACAGACCGAGCACACTGACTCCTTGTGATGTGCATTTTGGTGTCAAGTGACCACAGAAATCTTACAGACAACTCAAGCAGAAGCAACACCTGACTGTTTTCATAAACACTTCTGACAACATAACTACACAAACTAGGACAAAGCTAGAAAAAATTGTTTTAAAAATAAGAAAATAATTTGACAGAAATACGTTACTAAACACAGCGCCACAATTTTAAAAAACGACTGCAGAAGGTAACACAGTTGGTATTTATTTCGACTGTCCTCCCTTGATTTCCACACAAAGCTACACTCAAAATAGAAAGGCATTATCGTAAGAAGCAGTGGTCCTGCATGCAGCCTTACAGTACCCACCCAGAAATGACCTTGGCCTCCGCTAAGAATTCTCCGGCTTTTCATCCTTAAGAATATTCAATGCACGTTTAAGGCTCATCCCTGCATCCACGCCAAACACGTCTGCACAAACATGTCTGTGTCACGATTTTCATTTGGTAATGCCCTGTGGCTTCTCTCTCTCTCTCACTCTTTCTCTCTCAGACAGCTGGCACAGTGAGGCAAGCAATATTGTTCACAACATGAGACGGTATTCCACTCCTGACAAAACAACAGTGAGCATGGTGGCACTTTGCCCAGGCAGTGACAGCCAAGGACTCTTCGGTCCATCACTTTCTCTTTGGGCCTGTTCTAACAACAGGTGATCAGTGGCTAGAGGTAAATATTATAACAGGAAGAAAACTGCATTCATGGCCGTGGCAAATACTGTAAGGGAAGCGGTCACCGCACATGGAATTTTAACTGTTTGTTTGAAATAAGCAAATGCAAAATCAATTAATAAAAATAATCATCATCGGCATCAAAAGTTTAAGAGGAGCAATTCTTCACATAATTATAGCTCCTAAAACAGGGAAACACCCTTGAATTTGACTTGTACCTAAAATGTAATTAACATGTAATCAAATGTGAATGCACCCTCTGGCATGAGGGACCTGACTTGCCTTAGACTTACCTGTCTATGTGAATGTGACAGTAATTCTAAAGGCTTACCTTTGATTTCCTCTTTTTTCTGGTCAAGCTCCCGGTCCAGTCACTGAGCCGCCTCATTTGGCTCCTGATGGACTCTTTCTTTCCAGTTTTGTCTGTGATTGGTTTGGACTTGCGACATGGTAATGTGAAGGAGGAGTACTGCTTGGCCCCTGGGCATTCCTCTTCAGCAGGTTCTTTCATCACAGACACAAAGGACAATCTGTGTTTAAAAGGGGTGTCATTTGAAAACTGCAGATCCTTAGCGGTGGGGAAAGTTGCAGCCACGCTAGGGTCCCGGTAAAGATCAGATATTGTGATGCCAGGCAGCTGCTGATCGAAGTAGTCCATGCGGACCAGTGGAAGAGTTTCTGAAGTCCTGTTGGGAGAGGTAGTGTCTTCATCCAGCTCCCCACCTGTGCCCCAAGGTGAGTCATACCAGGAACCTTCTGAGCTCAGTGAGCTTCCCTTGCTGGTTCTGGAGTTGGTTGCTGCTGGTGTAGCTTCACAATCTGACCCTTGGGTCACAGCAGATGGAGCAGGCAAGGAGTCCATTGTGGGGGAGAACTTAATTAGCTGAACAGGACCTGCATACTCATCTGGAAGCAAGGAATTGTTGGAGATGTTGTTGAACTCTACCCGTACGCTGCCATCACTCTTGATGACGACCCTGGGGCTGCTCTGGTTCTCCAGTTCTTCCAGCCCAGACTTCTTCTCGGGTGTCCTATGTCCATTTACAGCATGGCCATTACTATCTCCTCTAACGTAGGTGCTGACAGCTTCATGGCAGCCATTCTCAGATGGAAGCATCATGTGTCCTCTGGATTGCAAATGTTCAGAAGAACCACTCCACTGACCATTTCTTGTCACTTCTCTCCCTTTAGTGACATAGTCGCAATGACGGGACATATACGACTGATGGCTCTTGGGTTGGGACAAACATCCACGGCCTATAGCTCGGGATTTGAAACCAGAAACTCCTGATCCCACCCTCCACCAGCCTTGAGGTGGTGTAACTCCCTCTTTGGCAGAGCGAAACCTTAGTGAATAGGGCTTCTGTCTGCCAGGGAGGACGAAGCCATTGCTGCCGGACCGTTGAACACTGTACTGGCTTTCCGAGTTCCCCATCCCCTGCCTGGCACACAAAAGAAAGACCCATCAGTAATAGTCAAGGAAAATATCAGCAGGCGAACCCCAGCTCTGCTCCGTGCTCAAATAAAAGTGACTTAGCTCTGATCTGTTATTAGTCGCAGTCATGGTGAGGACGATTAATTTCATGGACAAATTACAGGCTATGACAAATGATTTCATAACTCATGGTGTTTCATGTAGGGCTAAATTAAACATGACAGTATCAGGGTATAGCCTGAGGAGACAGCCTCATCAGTCACATTAGTGCAGGACCAACGGCAAGCTATGAAGAAAATGACTTCCACAGTCTTAAAAATCAACAATTGACCTCACCTGTGTTGTTGCACTCCTATAGCTTTGCAGTCCAAACACTCATGATCTCCTTCTGGGTCAGCTAGCAATTTGGCTCAGTGAAGCTCATCTGTGTGAGGAAAAAAGAACACGATTGTCATTTTAAAAAATCTAATATTTTAATACACGTTTGCAGACAGAGGAAAATTCAAATATTAAGTTGCTGACCTTCACAGAACTACAAGTATTTTGTATGTGGAAAATGACAAAAAGGTAGAGGAAAGAAAGAAGTAAATCAATATTCAGCTCATTACTCCAAAGCACATGAGTTTGTTTCATACTCCTTTCGATTTTAAACGTCCTCTCAAGCTCTACTAAGTCAGAAGAAGTCTGGACTATATCAGTGAAGCTGTATAGTGCAGAGTTGGTGACATGGAAGATCATTTCCTTCAGAGGAAAAAATATCCATTTCCCATTCAAACTTAAACATTACTTGCATATTTGGCTCTTTAGCAGACCTAAATGCATCTTGCCAAACGGTTGGGAAAGTTTTTGAAAGTAGCCTTTATTTTATCTAGTGTTTATTTTTAAAAGCACAAATTCCACAGACTTTTTTTTCCCTGGTCTGCACTGCCAAGTGAGTCCAGAGCCAGATGTCAAAGCGGTGGCCAGAAAGCCCTCATAAAGCAGTGCTCACATCGCTCTAAGAAAGAGCATGACCCTCCCATATACACATACTACATACGGTCTGCAGATCTCTTGGACATGTTCATTTGCTGCCCATATATAAAATTTGTATGAAAGCTACACAGTGCTAAATACTTCAAATGGTTTTCTTGTCAAGCAAATCAATTTAAAGTTAATTTAAAGGCATGGTTTGGCAAAAAAAACACACATTTTTCACGCTTATATAATGCTTTTAATCCACATTTACTAGTCTAGGCGATCTTAATGAAGACCTGGATGCCACTGGAGCAGGCTGAGAAAAGGTCTGGAAGTCTGGAAGTGTGGGTGACTGATGATTTTGTATTTGCTATGTTAGTAATGCTTGTGCTAAACAAAAGCAGCAAAAATCTCAAACCATGGATAAAACCGTGTCTGGACAAAATCAATCAGTAAAAAAGTAACTATGCAGAAGCAGGAAATTGGGGTCCGCATTCTTAATGCAAATTATGCAAAATAAAAAACAGAAATGAATAAAAAAAGATACTAGATTTTGTTTCAAAAGTAACAATTCATGGAAAATCAATTTTTTCATAAATGATTCCTTAAAGCCAGTTTTCCTTTAAGTGCACATGCATGAGGCAAAAGTAAGGTCTACTGCAGTCAAAAAGATGATTCCATAATATACTGATCTGTCCTAATTGTATGATTTCTCATCTATTATCCTGTCAGTTAAACACTAAGCTTGGTTGCTATAGCCTCCTCAGTTCATGAAGCAAGACAAGTTTCATATCATTCACAAGAAGAACTTTGAATGTCATGTGAGTCACACACAACTCTGAAGTCTTTGATTTCTTCTGGTCTCAAAAAGGAGACTGATGAAGAAAAAAATACAAGAAAAGGAACAAGAAAATTACTCAACATATAAAGCTCAAGAAAGCACGCAAAAAGGAAATAAACAAAACAAGGAGTTCATGTGAGTGTCCCATGGGACACCATCAAAGAGAACATCAACAGATCTTTGGATGACTCCAGGCCACAGCCTCATAAACACCTCAAGTGTACAGGCTCTACAAACATGAAGAGCCACATCTGCACGTCAGGTTAAAGTAAATGTGCTTTATCATGCTCGAAGTACCTCATTTGGCCTTTCCCATTCAACCACTCTGTGGGAAAACCAGAGGTCTGATTTCAAGGGCAGAAACAGGAGAACATCTGCTCCTCGTGCTGCTTCTCCCCAAAATCTTCCCCCAGCTGACCTCCTGACTCCCTGATTAAAATCAACACTGATCCTCCCCTGTTCCACAGAACCAGTTGAGAGAGGGGAAACGTTGGCTCCATTCACATGACGGGGGCACAAAAACGCATTTCAGACCAGACAAATGAGCTTGTGGTCCAGGGGCAAGGCTGGAGTCAACCAGAAGGAGCCAGCATAAAGGCTGTTCTTTCACAATACTTGCACAAACACACCGACTAACTCCGATACAGAGCAGCCTTTTAGAAACAAGACATCTATAAGTGTGAAAGGCTTCCGAGGCACGGACAGACAGTGTCTTTCAGACTCAAGACACAAGCCTTCTGGCATGGGCTGGACACTATTGTGGTACACCAGCAAATTAGAAGGGCCTTGAGTATGCCTCTGAGGAACTCCATGCTCCATGGAGCCATTACATGGCATCTGTCTCTGTGGAAGGGAACCTCTTACTCACGCCTCCAAAAAACTCCTCCACCCTCCAAATGTGAAGCCATCATCACTGGAACCTTTTAGGACATTGGGTCTAAAACCTAAAATAGATATTTAGTTCCCTTTTCTTATATTTTTATTTTGTAGTCATAGAGATCCCTCCACCCCGAGTGACCAAACAGATTTTAGAAATGACTTAAGCGTTTTATTTAGTCACAGGCCATGTTGTGATTGTTCAAGTGCATGTGTGTATATGTGTTTCCATTCAGAGTTTCCTCCAAGTGAGTGCCCATTTGTCGTTGGGCCAGAAGTCACTGGTGCCTCATATATGTGCTGAGGTTAACCCTCTTTATCACACTGTCTCAGAACCTCCAGGCTAATGCGAAACAGCCCTTGTGAGGAGAATCCCCTCAGCCTTCAGTGTACACTTCATGCAACACAATGGTTTGGCAAATCATTGACAGGGGAATTCTCTACATTGGAGCACGGTTGATAAGAAAATGTGTAGTTGCACAAAAATAAACATGAAAGGAGAGCGTGCAAGCCTGTTACACAAGGTTTCCATCAACAAAATGTCTTATTAGCAGAACTAACTACAAATGGTAATAATGTTATTATGAAAAATCACTGCACAGGCTGAATAAATAAATTTGTCATTTGGCTAAAAGAGACCAAAATAATCTCATTCAGAAAAAGGGGAAATGATTAACCTTTCAAAATCTTACACCCAAGCCATTAAAGCTCCTCACACAAACAAAAAGGTTGTTGTTAAGTGTTTCCCTGTTACATCACAGGACACTTATTATTAGATATCCAATTCCCAGAGACACTTCCTCTGAAGTCACATTAGAGTCCAAGGAATGGAGCCTTATCACCTGACGGCAGCCGCCAGGAAATGTTTCTAAATGGATAAAGAGAAGACAAAGGTCAGTTTCACTGAAAAGGGATATAATAGAGAGTAGCCACAGGAAGAGAATTCACTACATATAAAGAGGCAGGAAGCTGTTAGACTGCATCACACACTGATACACACACTAATACAGAGTACCACTTCCACCTATGGAGATATGAATTCTGACTACTTCACTGTCTTTATAATGCACTACAAGGCATTATGTACTGCTGGAACAGCTTGGATGCTCTTCCTAAGAGAGATTCATTGCACTGGCAGAGACATAAACTGACTTTGAAACTAACAGCAACATCAATGATTAGGTAAATTAATCAGCTTTTTCAGTTCTGTAAACCTTGATCAAGTCACTGGCCAACACAAATGTTTTCCACTGCTGCTCAACTAAGCATATGCTCATTTCAAACTACATTTGTTTCAAATTGTTGAATGTAATCAGACTAAAGAATTCCAATCAAAGCTAAAAGTGCTCAAATCTAGAGTAATTTGTCCAAATGCCAGACCAAACCAAACCCACAAAACTCACGAAAAGCAATAATCTGCTACCAGCCCAAGCCTGGTGGTCACACAAGGAGGCGGTCACACATTCTATGATAATTAATGTCCTACTGCATTGGACATTACATGACATTAATAGTCCATAAATTAATCCATGCTTCAAAAACATGGTAAAGACAATCCATCACAAACAGCCATAGACAGACCACCACAGAGCACACAGACCTGCAAGCTGGAGGAAAAAAAACTGCATGCAGTACTTTAGCATCCGGCCCTCAATCCCCTAATATAGGAAACAAAGACAAGCATGAAAGAGAAAAGGAAAAAAAAAAAACTCTCCTTACCTCTATGGAAAAGCTTTAATCTACCAGGCTTTGAAGAGCAAGTATGAGAAATCCAGTGCTCCCTGATCTCAAAGTCGATTCTTACACAAGGGCTTGTACTCTTAGTGTGACAAACTTAGACGCGCTGACTCACATCCACACACACACGCACACACACGTGGAAACTCCCTCTCTGACTGAGTGACTCTTAATCCATTCACTCTGTGCAGGACAGCATGGAGAAAGGAAAATCAGAGAGCCTCACTGTCGCTCCCTGGAGTTGAGGCTCAGTGTGTTTTGCTCGTTTAATTGCAACAAGGGCACAGAAATTACTTTTTCCCCTCTTTCTTTATATTCCTTTGTTCAGAGCTGTGGACAGGGCTCCACTTCTGGCAGTCTAAAGGTTGTGGAGAGTAGACAGCCTGCTGCCTGAGCCTGTGTTCCACCCTCACCCAAACAAGGCACAGCAGTCTGGGGCCAGCCCAATCAGGAGCGGAAGAGGGGACACACAGCCAGAGGAGGAGAGAGGGAGGAGAGAGGACTGGATTAGTCAGTAAAGCTGTGCTGAAGAGGGCATCCAGAGCCAAGTTTCAAAATTTGATTAGTGCATAAAGGGCGCATGTCAAGCCCACATGCATTTTTTGAAATTAACCTTGGGGGGAATCCAGTGCAGGCCAAATGCTGTGTTTACCCAACAAGCCTCCGTCTCAACCAACTCCAAAAAAGCCCAGCGCATAGCTGAGGTTGAATAAGAAAGTTCATTCAAACAAGCTCATTCAGAAAACCACAGCACAGCACAGGCCAAAAACAGGACCAGAGCATGCCAGGACACTCTGCAGCTTATTTTTCTTTTCAGACAGACTTTGTGTACATTTTACTTACGTGATAGGATTTCATTGTTGGAGGATGAGAAAAAAGCTAAGAAATCATAGACACAATAATAAGTGAAGGTGGTGAGTAATGACTGTCCAGAAACACACCCACATCTCAAACATGTCTGACGCATATAACTGAAAAGAGACTTAATGAGTTCATAATGTCACAGCTTAAGCTCCAATACAAATATGTATTAAAACAGAATAGTGCAATTAAATTTTTATTAATAAAAGGTGCCATAAAGGGACACTGGCTCCCAAACTGTCAATGGCTAGTTCTTTAATGAATCTTTTTTCCAAATGAGATGTGAGTGTGAAGATCCTTCTTAAATAGCCTCAACATACTGTAAAAGCTCTAGACTAACAGGCTTTTTGTGGAACAGGTCCAATAATGCTTTAATTTCATTAGTGGATAATTAACAAGCCACTTTTCCATAAAGATGCAGCTCTAAAACACATTTGTGACAAACAACTTGTTTTAAAAAAATGTTAAGTACCGCCAGTGTATGACAAACACAACACATAATGTGAATTAAGGTAAATCAATGACCTAGTGCAGCACAGAAGATTGCTCTGTGAGGCCAATTTTGCAACTTTATCAGTATGAGCATCCATGCAGTGATCCTAATTAGACTGATCAGGTATTAAGTGATTTCACGTGGAGCTTTGTGACCGACTTCACAATGAAGGCCTCCACTGAGCACAATGGCTAAAGAGGATCAGCGCTTCAATGGCCCCTGATTCCGTAGTACTGCAAGCAGTGAGGATGGGGCTGGTGCCTTTGAAATGTGAATGGCTTTGTCGGGATTAGGTGCTGGCCGGGGGATCATGAGGTCATGCATATTCACTAAAGGCAGGAGGCTATCCAGGAAACACAGAGTGGCACTCTTAGGACCTAATTAGGCTCTCTACAAAGCCTGGCAACAGCATTTATTATATCCAGTAGATACGATTAACAGCCAATTAACGGCATCAACAAGGTCTCCTGATGGATCATCAATTCTCTAAAAATAAAAACGAAAACCAACAGACCTCTTAGCACTGGAACTGAAACCCTCAATGTGCAAATGAAACTTTAATTTCAATGTAACATTTGCATAGTACTTCAAGGGGTAATACTTCTCCTGATTTAAGTCAATGCAAGCTACTAGAAGTAGACTGAGGAGTCAATTGTCGAGCATGTTCTCTACTCTCTTTCCACCAAATGTGAACGACCATTGGTGTAAATAAGTTTAATTGCATAGCTGAATATGTGCTGGTACATGTGCCTTCCCTCTCACAGGGAAACATTCTGCACAGAGCTCTGCAAAGTCTTTGCGTGCTGACATAGGGTTGTTTACATTACTACACTATGGCACGGTCTCCGAAACACCCACTCTGTCCTGATCAGGCAGACGGGCTGACTTTTTTCGAGCTTTTCTAACTTCATTTGAATTATGAAGACATTAGTCATCAATAAATTCAATTACCAAGCTCAAATTATCCCTAAATTGCCAAGCAAGCAGAAACCCATTCTGCAGCCATGACAGAGATTTACATGCTCAAAACAAGATCAAGAAGAAATACAGGAGTTAACAGCATGATGAAAAAGCATGATTTATCAAAACCCTCCACCTTGGGGAACATCAATGAAAATGCCAAAATGCACAGAAAATAGAAGACAGGCCTTAATTTAGTTAACCAGGACTAGTTATGCACTCTTTAAAATAAAACATGCAGCTGGTTAGTGTTTTTTAAGTACAACCATGCACAATGTGATGTGAAAAGCAAAATGTGATATTTTATTTTAATGTCAGAAATTACATTATAATGCAGCACACACCTTTTCTTATTCCTCACACATTCACAAGCACCACCAGCTCAACGTGGACTCAGAATTTAACTGACGGATGCGGCAGTACTCATTAGGTGACAGTCTTTCTGTGTGTGTGCACGTGAGTGTGTATTTAAAAGATACAGCGCCTTTTACTGCTACGACTAATTTCAGAACTTCTCTAATATGCTGAAATGATGCACGCATGACGGAGCAATGTAGCACATCATATTAAATCGCTTTGCTCAGTGAACTTTTTAACTGTACTGTATCTAACACGGGGTGCTGTCATTTCACAAATTAATTCTAGAGTTGGACAAAAGAGCGGACTGCTGGAATGCAGCCACAACAGGATATAGGGTCAAAGGTTGCCATCACTTAGACCCCCCCTCGACTACACATCCCTGCTTAACTCCCCACCTGTCAGAGAACACAGTGTCATGGTGAGATTTATGGCCGTTTTAATTTACAAAGTCTCAGGTTCCTTCCCAAAAGGAGGATTAAAGAAGTGACTATTAAAAAACAATACCAGTGTCTGACATAACAAAAGTCATTTATGTTTTTTTGTCCAATAATCCTGAACATTATGTAGTATACGGGATCAAACAGCGATGTTTGTCACAGAGTTTAAACCTTTAAAAAAAGTGTATTTCTTAACTGGGAATGGCAACCCTTCCATTAATGGCCTACCAATTTAATGTTATCATGAGTAACCTAAATATAACATTTAGCTGGGCTCACACAACTGGTTGTGTGTAAAATTGGTTTGTTATGATGACTCCCTAAAGTCTGCTCAGTGATGCTCAGCCAGGGCTGTAACATTGGTAGCCATACATGCTCATACGACCAAGTCCCACAAATGATGCAGCACATTTTCTTTATCGCATCACTCATCTACAGGCTAATCATGAACTCATCTGTCCTTAAAGTCAACTGGTGACTTTGCACTTTTTAACAAAGTATCTATGCAACACAACACTGTGTTCTTCATATTCATAGCTAAAAGTGTTCGCCCACTACTGTGGTGTAGACCCATCTCCATTATTCAATTAAAATAGAGTTTTTAAGATAAGGTTAAATAAGACATTTCTTTGGTCCTTATATCAGAATAGGTTTTGCACTTACGATTGAGACAAATGTCTTTTAAAAAAATAGCATAGGTGCCTAAGACTTTTGCTCCGTACATTGTGTCCAGTGTTGATCATTTTTAAAGACAATTGTTTGCTGATATGATTTCAATATCATCATGCATCCCAAGTCTACACAGTTTGTTTCCTCATGCTTCTCAGGTCACCCCAGAGCAAACTCCTTTTCACTCCCACATGTTACCTTGACTGGTCTCCAAGCTCCTTTTGGCCTGTTGTCTTGTCAGTTTGTAGGGTTCAAAAGACCATGAGAGCTGTCAGGCTGGAACTTGAGTTTGACAGAGATGTATCGCCAACTCAGTCAGTTCCCTAGCCAGAACTCAGCTTTCTAAAAGCCTTTTACAAAAAGGCCTCAGTGTCAGTAGTACTCCACTGAGCTATTGCTTCTGCCTTCACTGACAAAGATGTTAAATCACAAGCCAACTACGCAACCGGTAAACATCAGTTCATGTCATGTTGAGACGAAGGCCAGTTTTGTATATGTCTCTAGAGAGTGCCAGTCTCTATTTAGCTGGGCTACCTAGCTAATAGTGTGTGCGTGTGGGTTTGCTCTTACCAAAAAACTAAAGAAATATATTCTGCAAATGACATTCATAATACACAACTCACTTATTTTGGCACCACTGTATTCAAAATACTGAAATGAACAAAATAGGCAATAATATGTAGACAGTTAAGCATTTGTGAAATGAGTCTGTGAACTCTTGTACTTTTGGCTCAATGTATTTTAATCATAGATTTTAGTAGGTAGCCATAGTTGGCATTTCTTTCACCAATAGGAAAAGGTGCAGAAATCTTTCCAGTTTTAAAAACCAACATATCAAAATATGTTCCCACTCTGAAATCTGTAACTACAACATTTGTTAAAAAGGGCATTTCTTTCACCAGTAGGAGAAGGTGCATGTTCCCACTCTGAAATCTGTAACTGTAATATCTGAGAGTGGGCCCCTGCAGTCCTTGAGGGACAGTGCTTTCTGGTAACTCTTCTGGTAACTCAAACAATAAACATGATAATTATCCACTGATTTGAATCCAGTGTGTTTAAATAGGAAAACACTGGTCCTTCAGGAATAGACTTTAGCACCCCTGTTTTACACATTCATTTTTACAGATCATTGATCAGAACTGGAGAAAATAAGGGAATAATAAAGTCTTATTCTGCTTATCAGACGACTTATTTTGACATTACTGATAAAGAAGCATCTTCCAGTCTTTTATCTTGAGCCTAAATGTAAGTTTCCTTTAGCATTATTTTATGTTGGTCTCACACTGTCTCACTGACCCATCTGTAACACACGCCAGCCCACACACTGGAGGGATAACTGTGTTATCTAGTCCTAAATTGAATATGGTTGACTTGACCTGTCCCTTTTATGTCGCAAACCAATCTGTCACCTCTCGAGGTGCTGGTGGAAGAATTAATAAAATCAACAGTCGGTTACTCTGAATCTTTGGTCTGGACGATCTGGACACTGTGAGATGGATTAGTGAGTGCTCCAGCCTCATCCATCAGAGAAATTGACCGGTGTCTAACAATACAGGTCACAACGAGACAGTGCACAGAGGTTAGAACAATCAAAGCAGCCCTGACAGACCCGGGCCAGATAGTGTTTGCGTACTTCTTCCTTCTTTTGTCTCCCTTTTATTTAGTAAAGAAATATTTCTAGTTGAGCCACAGTACTGCAGCTGGTATCCACAATGAGACATTAAAGAATTGGTTTGAGACTGAGCTGCACATGGTTCTAGCACCATAAATCTCCATTTTCAGAAGCTGAATCGCTTATCAATAGTAATTCAATCAGTGTGCATTAAAGGATGGTCCCTCACTGTGTTCAAGACCACTAAGGAACCAAAAGCTGGCCATTTTCACTGTGACTGTTTCAGAGCATACATTTTGTGCCAAAACAGATGCAGTCTTTTTTGTGGCAGGTTCAAGAGACAAATAAGTCTCCTAACGTAACAATGGCAATAGGATCTTCCATAGAAAAAGGTTACAATTAACCAGAGCTTAACCAAGACCCATATGCTGTTGATAAAAACACTAACATATTTTGTATTTCAGCCTTAATTGAGTTTCATTCACAATCTGGCCAAAATACTGGCCAACAAACCAAGCTTAATTTTGGCTAGGGCTGAACAATTTGATGAGATTAAGATTCTTCTGACCAATATTGCGATTAAACTGCAATTATTTTTTATGAATTAAGCGCCAAGCCTTTTTTCTCAAGGAGACCAGCACATCATTTTTTGCAGGCTTTGAGGATTGGATGCTGAACGCAGGGTGCCAAAATGCTATTTCACAAGCTTTGTGTAATTATGTTAAATATCCCCAATTACATTTTGTTAAAGACAACACTGAATACTCTAAGATATCATTAAAATTGCAATTTGAAAATTGCACTCTAATTTAAGCTTTTACCAAATGGAAAAATGTCATGCATGTCATATTTTTTGCTTTAAGAACAGAAGGTTTTTAGTCACCCAACAGTCTGATAAGCTAACAAGCTGTGCATTCCAGTTGCAATCCCATACGCATCGATCAAATTGTGCACTTCAAAGCTCTGTATAAACAGCAAAGTGTCACAGGAATCTTTTGGTTCACACAAACAAACAAACAGTGGGCACCAATGAGGCCTGTTACGAAAGTCTCCTATAAACACAGTGTAATGACCCCCACCCCAAAAGGTCAGGTGTTACATTAACAATGCACAGGAAACTAGCCAGGCCAGCCAAATGTTTCATTTATTTACACTAGAACAACTGCATTCAAATTCTTCCTTGCCATTCTTTTCGCGTCATCATTAACAAACTGACATGCAGCTTCAATCTTAAACACAAAAGGAAGCAGTTTACACTTTGCTTTACACAAGAGGCATCTTCCAGTGTCATTCCATTCTTACTGAACTGCAAGACACTGACCAATCAACCTTACGTCCGCGTTAATGAAGCTTATCAGGAGCCAGAAGCAGATAACCAGGAAAGACAGGAATCCTATTCATTTTGCCTGGTCAGCAATGTGAATGTATTTATGGCTAGCAGTGCAAGCTGCCAAAAGTGCCAGCCATTGAGGCACATAGGCAGGATCCTGCTGACAGATCAGTTCTGCCAAGGTGCAAGGTTACCCTGACAAAGCTCTCCGCTCTCACATGGGTGCAAACTTATACACATACACACGCAAGTATACTAGAGATACAAGCCCACATTTTCATTTCTGAACCAATCCAATATTTTTTCTCTTATAAAGTACTAGGCTTCAAATGGAGATGATGTTCACTGAGGCACTGAAAAGTAAGCCATGCTCAAGCTACTTAAACATTCCACAGTAAGACAAAACAGCTAATAATACAATGTGTTATTTCAGGCTAGACTTGTAACAAGACTGCATGAAATTCATCTCCAGTATATGATCTTATGTTTTCTGCTGAGATCAGTTGGGTATTTGGACTGGCATCATCTCCAATTACAGTTAGAAGATAGAAAGTGTCCAAGACTTTAAACATCCATTTGATGCACTGATACAACACAGCAGCTGTAAAGGAACCCATGCAGTGAAGTTGTGATTTTACTATCTGGGTAATGAGGTCACATGCAGCGGCTAACAGATTTAGTGCCTGGAGACGAGTTCATGTGGCTGGCCTTACTTGGATATCCAGCAGATGGTTGCACCACCACCAGGAACTCGAGGCACCTTAGAAAAATGTTCCAAAACTCATGTACAGATAATAAACAAAATACCACAGCTGACATCAAAAAGCATTACCGACCTGGTTAAGAATCTGCAGATTGAGTTTGCCTCACTGATATTTAAATGAGAAATTTGTATCTCCTCAAGTGGTCCAACCTTTGGAAAGTAAATCACAAGTCAAAAGAGTTGCTTCATCAAAAGATATGCATTCTATGGGATCAAAACAGAAACAGCTGTAGAGCAAAAGAGTGAAATTTAACAATGAGGCCAGCACTTTGCTCTAGGGTTCAAGATTTTTGGACTGTATCCTTAAAAACAACTATCCATACTCCTAACATGCCTAGTATACTGAAGCAACGAATTCATTAAAAAAACCTAAAGTACACAGGGACATGAGGGAGTGCAGCTGTAGGGTATGTTAACCATTATTTATGGCCATTTCACTACATGAGTGATTTCCAGGTCCCTTTTCCCTGCTATGTATGGAAACGAGTATGGAATACAAGCACCAAGCCAGTCCAACTATGTTGGGCTGCTAAAAATGGCCTGAAACAGATTGCTGGAGGGAACAAACTCTACTGTACAGAAGGTTGAGTCAAAGGTTAACATCCCCAGAGTTATAAGTGAAAGTGACAAGTGCTGCACACCAGAACGGGACACAGAACTTCCGATTTGCTCTGAACTCTACACCACCACATGTACGCTTGAAGTTGGTAGGAAAGCACTACTCGGTTTCATTCTTGGACATGTCTCCTATCGCACTCAGCACAACAGACCCTCATTTATCATGGTCATTCATCTTCCACCCTCAGGACATGACTGCTGAAATGAATCACGCCCATGTTCTATCAAGCAGAGTTTGAGCTGAGAAGCAGATGCTTTGGCTCGGGGAGGTCAGGACGGGTCAAGCTTTTCTTTCAGTGAAAGGACAAGGGAGTATTTTCTCAGTGCCTCAAGTCCTCAAGCAGTGGAGGAGGAAGAAGAGTGTAGCACACTACTTAGGCCCAGAGGCAGGCCTACAAACAAAACAAGCTCTGTTTGACCTTGATAGGACCAGAAGCAGTGACCTCTGAGCTTGTAAAAGCAGGCGAGCGAGAGATTGAGTCTCAGGGAATAGGAGCTATGAGGTCAGTCATCTGGCTCTCATGCAATGGATCTACCCCCAGAGAGGCTACCTCGGCTCCTGAGTGGAGACGATATGGGAGCATTCAAAGACCAAAGTTAAGGCTGCATGCCGCAGATTGCCATGTGCCAGCTTTAGAGAGTCTCCTGCAAGTCTGTCACTAAGCTACATGCCCATTTCCAAGAATAATACGAAAGAACAGCAAGGGAACATTTGAACAATACCTAAGTGCTGCCAAAAGCCACTGACAACAGCAGGCAAGACTTAATAAATCAAGCCCAGCACATAATACAAGGTATTCTAGTGTTCTTTCCTACCACAAATGTGCGTGCCACTAGTACCGTGACCAGTCTGAGTACTATGGCAAGACCATGTGTGCATGAGTTTGCCTGACCATTATAGGAGGCCTCCTCTGGAATTTTTTTTTTGTGTCCCAGGCTGCGTGATTGTATGTTTAGTGGAATTCCATTAAACTACATAATATAATGAAACCCTGCCAGAGGAAAGCCTTCCCTCAACCACCAACAGAGACACTGCCGCTGTTAAAAACTTGCTGCTGGCAAATAGGAAGCTCCAGCACTAATTATAATGGCAGACAAACCTGGCACTCCTCAGCCTAGACCATGATTAACTACACCATCTTGGACAATAAGATGCCCGAAGATAAGCCACACTGCGATAAAGAGATGCTTTGACCCCTGCTATGAAATATTACAGTGAGAAACAGGCAGGGGGTTTCCTGTATATGGCTCATATTAGGACCAAACAGGAATCATCACATTGAAACAAACTCATAAACTGGTCATTTACGGTTCGCCAATTATGAAGACATTCAGGAAATTAAGAAGCAGATGGGTCATAAAGTTGTCATTGAGTTGGGGAAAACAGCATAGTGTCCAACGCAGAAAAGACAAACAAGCTCATATTCTTATTGCATATTATCATTATGAACCTGTGGACGCCGAAGCTAACCACAACATAATATTATGAATATTTTCAAAAGTGCAAAGTTTCCAGTGAGGTTTTAAACTCCACAAGACAGCAGACCACAGGGTTTGATAGCTTTTACCCTCCACTGGTCTTTTATTACAGCATAGATAAATCTTTCGTGCTGAAAATTACGCCTCTTGCTGTGTGTGTCATGTAAAGGGAACCTCAAGATATAAAGAGATTCAGAAATGTGGCTGGGGATAAAAAAAAAAATTATAGTCATTAAAATGTCCTGATCTTAATGAGCTTTCCTCAAAGAGAGAATGGAATAAATCAGCGCTGAGTGAACGAGTGTTTCACAACTCAATGAGCTGCTCAAAGCTGCAAGGCAAAATCACATGATAAAGCAGGAAAGCAAATGAATGTCAGTATATGTTTCATTTCAGGAGTGTTCCAGTACACAAAAAGCATTAGCACTGGATCAGCCTGTAGAGACACTTCCTCTCCCTATCCTGAGAGGCAACGTATGCTGGCTCATCACTAGAATTAGAAACACAGAGGATGACTGACAGAGTGACTGAGCAAACACTATGACTATGAATGTCTGGGTAAGTAATCACTGGCAATTTTAGTGGGGCTAACAGCTGTAAGTAATGAAACATTTGCATCAGTGTTTGGGTAGTGGTGTCGGTATTGCAATATCGGCTTTTGCAATACTGATATTGCACAAGACTGTAACGTGCAAATGAGCCCTCTAACCAATCACAATTTTTGTATGATGTGCTATGAGCATCCTGACCTGTTACAGATGAGCATTTTTATGCGTGTTTTGATGAATCAAGATACTCATAATTCACCATTTCAGTTGAATATACTGAAAGGAGAACTGCAACATCTTTTGTGGCAGTGTCACAATTAGGGATGCACTGTTGAAATTCAAAAACACAACTGGAAATGTATTCTTTTGATTTTAGCTGATCTGTGTTGGCACTTTTTTGACCAGAATAACATGAGACAGGAAAGTATGCCTTTTTTCAGTGCAGCAGAAACGCCTGCACCAAAAAGTAGCACTATTAGACATGAAACATTGTGCTATAGAGCCAAAAGCCTCATAATTTCTACATAGCACTTTATCTGATTTCATATTAAGTAAACAGGCAACTAGTGATTATTTATGGATTTATTTAGGCACAAATAATGTGATTTATGCTAGAACTTTGGGGAATAGAACGTACTGGAAATGTGTACTTTCATGCATTTATGTAGCCTGCACAGTATGAGTTTATGGCAAAAGGCAAAAAAGATGCAATCTAAAATCAAGCCAGAAAAAAACTGTAAAACATTGACCATCGCCCATTAAAATTAATGACGGATGCACCTCTAACGACAATACCAATATTTGATCCATATCATGCAGCATCATAGGGTAGTAATTATGGATGCATGGATCTTTTTGCAATCAAACAGGCTGATGGACATTCAGTGTGTGGGCTAAATGAACACATCTCATACTTTTCATTAGTCCATCTTGCAATAACAAGATTCTAATGAAATAACATTATTTTCTCACTAATGGGTCAAACTGGCATTTAATTTCCCGAATGAAAAAACAGTTACCTATTTAAATAACATGGAACAAATAAAGTAACTGGCCCTGGCTATTTAGCATACAGAGTTATAAATGATTATGCAATGACATTTTCATAGCGCACTTACTTGGCTTACATTATAAGAAAAGAAAAATTAAGCAATTATGTTTGGAACAAAAATCTGCTAATTCCAGTTTGGCTCACTTAGTAGTCATTTTTAAGTTGCAATGCTATGTTTTCTACTAAGGCATGACAAATGAAGGCTGTGAATATCATGTTCAATCTGACACCTCTAGGAATCGCACACAGTGCTATTCCAGTGTAACATTTAAGGCTACTGTGATAATGTAATCACATCCATTCACATAGGAATTTGTTATTATCAAGCTAAAAAATGAGTTAAGATTTAAAGATTTCTCTCATGCAAAAAAAATAAAATGCTACCACAGTACAACTGCCCCTGGAAGACGGGGTATATACACCATCATTGATAAAATGCAAAAATGTTGAAAATGCAAGTAATCCAACTTAGTAACAAAACAAACTTTTGTATTGATGTTCAAAGTTCTTACAGAATGGGCTCCTGAAACTCCGGACCCCCACTGAATTCCTCATCATGGTGGCCCATTTGGAGAGCCAACAAAAGATCTGTTGAGTGTGAAGCAGTGGGATAGCGATGACCCAAGGCCACTAATCCTTAAGAGGAAGCACACATGCACCAGACCCCAGCCAAAGGCATTACATCAGAATGGGCCAGTTTTACTGAAAACTCAACTCTAAATGTCTACCATATAAATGTCAGAGCTTGAACCATCGTTCTCTTGGGAATGTCGTTAACAACATCCATGCCTGAGCTGACTCACACTGGCAGAAAGCTTCTCCAATGACAGCTGAAGGTTGGTTCCCAGGGATAGCTTTTGGTAACAAAGCCCAACTGTACCAACTGAACTGATCGAACTATTGAGGAATTCAGCCACACTTTAGAACTGGAATAGAAAAAAGCACTGAAATATAGCCTCTTCTTTGTTCACAAAAGTGGCAGCCATTCCTGAATCTACTCACTAGTTTGTCCACCTGGCTAAAAGACCAAATGTTTTTTAAACCAGTACTTCAGCATAGCACCCCCCTCTTCCATGTCTAACTCTGCTTGAGAGACTAAGATTAAATGGGCAGGTAAAGTTTATGACTGTAAAGAAAACATGTTTGCAGAACCGTGCCAACTATAAAACAGAAACAGCTTGAAACACAAGCACAGTCTTTTTTTTGGCTGTAAATCTCTACTTGTTTCCTCCTTGAAACCCGACAGAGGTTTTTTGTTTTCTGAACAGTCTAGCCAGCAGGATATTCTCAGGTAAGTCACAACATAAGCGCAGGGATCCAGTTCTTGGTAAATCGGATTGGGCACCATGGGGCAAGCAGGAAGAAGAAGCAGTTTAAAGAGTTTTGACAGGGTAGAAGATTTTCACCTCATTATTAAATGCACAGTGGTACGAAACAGAATGAAATGGACAGCTTTGGAACATAAACCAGCAAATGGCCAAATATTCTAGCTGGCAGCTGCCCAGTCTATTCCCATTTCTCTCCCTTTTTTCAAGGAGACAGCTAGCTCACCCTAAAGACTTCTGTTTATTATACATGATTATCAATTATTCATGATTAGAGTCTGGATCAAGTTCACAATGAAATGTCTTCATTCTAAACAGATTCAAGCATCACAACGTCAAAAATATCTTTCCGTATTTTGGAAATTTAGAGCATCTAGGAATAAAGCTG
Organism: Hydrocynus forskahlii; assembly: GCA_037974365.1. NCBI lineage: Eukaryota > Metazoa > Chordata > Actinopteri > Characiformes > Alestidae > Hydrocynus > Hydrocynus forskahlii. Next base: position 48,703,070 of record JBBPCX010000001.1, read on the forward strand.
GTATGAAGACAGGCTGAAAAAAGTAACTTATGTAAGCACTCTGGAAAATAGAGCATGTGTTTAATGAAATACATGTAAGACCCCTTGGATAAATAATTCTCCAGCAAGATCTCAACACTCAGACCTGGAAAGCACAAAATACACATTTCGGTAATATACACCATCACACACCGAAGATTTCTTAAGCACAACTGGCTTTACTAACTCAAACATTACTCCAAAAGTAGACAGCAATCCAACCCTGCATCTAAAACTGGTCAGGTCTTATAATTTCATGTGGAGGCAAGAAAAAACAGCTAAGAATGTAATCTAAAACATCATAAATACAGAAGCAGACATGCACAAGTTGATGGTTTTAATGTGTGACCATTTTCAGCAAGACTTTTTTTGAGAAACCAAGCTACAAGAAGAAAATCTATCAGTACTTGCTGTCATTTGATTTTAACCCATAGCTTCAGCTATGTCAAAGGTTTGACCACAAACACACACACACACACACACACCCATGCACATACAAACAGCATAAAATATTTTGTAATGAAACATTTAATGGCAGTGTTCTTTAAAAATCAACAATATCCCCAATATGTTCAGATCTTTGTTGTGATGCATCACAGTAAATATAGTCCACAGTAAACAAAGGACACATTAAAATACTTGATTCATCATTGGTTTAACACTAAGAAACACCAGTATCTCTTTAGTATGTCAGACATATGCTTCATGTCGTCAGTATTCAGATTCTCCTGCATCTATGACTAGTAAAGGATAAAATTATCACATTAAAATTACAGGTTAAATTACTTTTTGTAACCAGTGGTCATAATTCTTTGGCATACATGCCGTTAAAACTGCCGGACAATCACTTACACAAATGAAATCATGGACGTTAAAACACAGATTCATGGGGAGAGGATCACACTCCTACATCAATCATCAGGAAACAATAGACGGTATCCACCAGAAGTCACCGTTCCGTTTCTAAGACTTCTGTCCCAGCTGTGTTTGCACTTATGATAAGACTGAGTAGAGTGGCTGTTCCAGTCGAGTGACGGCCACACTCAGCTCATCAATCAAGGTTTCAATTAGTGATTGGCTTCGGCGCATTGAGTGTCTCTAGCCAGTCTTCCTGTAGGTATAAACTACCTCATTTTAATAATAAAGATATATTTCTGTTTTAATTTAAAGTTCAGCCATTAGGGCTGAGCACTGTTCAATTTCGATACCAATACTGATGCCCAGATGTCCTGGACGATACCTTTTTTGACACTTCCTTTTAAAATGCAAACTGCAAGTCAGTGTGGTCAAAGTCATTAACATATATGCAGAATGTAATCGGGACAGCCAAACAGAAGTGTAGATTTCGCAAAAGCATGCTTCTTAGTTTCCTGACCGACTGTTTAGGATTTGAAATCTGGCATGGAATGACGATTTTTCAATGCTGGGTAGAGTTGGAGAAATGTGGTCTGAACCGTAAAAAAGGCTGAATTTTAATAGACAGCACTTTCCACCACCAATACTTTTAATAAGCAAAGCGATAAGTTACAACGCCCACGATTCAGACCATAATATATCTCCATTAGCAGCAATTAAGCATGCAGTCTGGACTGTACAGTGTGTTCAGCAGTGATCCAACCACATGTGGAATAATGGATCAGAAGTCTTGAATAGACTGAAGCAGTTCTATTTAAATAAAATATACATAATTACAGCTCTTTGTGTGGATGGAACATATAGTCCAAATCTCAAGTGGTTGAAAGGGTACTCGGGGCGGTAAGCATAATATAGAGCAAAAAAAAGAGCATTTCTGCATTGCAAATAGAGCTAACACCATGTGGTCAGGGAGCTGGCTCCAGACTGTCACACTGCAGAGAGACAACACACACTCCATCTGCATTCACTACAATCAGCTTAATCTGATTGTTCATTTAACACATCACTTAAGATCTTGCTGATGTTTAATCTTCATTTTCCTTTCAGACCACGCAGGCAAAGGCTGAGACGTGACATGAAAGAATACAACTCAATTTGAATTGTGGCATTAATCTTCTCAGGGCTTTTCAATTTGTCGCAATTCAGGGGTGTCGACCCGAACACGAGCAAGACGCAGCTTTCCATCTGTTTAGCGAGGTTACCCTCTCTCAAATGGGCAATTACTAAGTGACATTTGTGCGGACGACCAAGAGCCTCACGGAGGTACCTGCGCCCCTGAAAGCAGTCCCTCCATCACATTCAACTATATAAGCCTCCGAATTCACTACTTTGCCAGTCTAAGGTAAGAAGTAGAGCTGCTCTACCGCTGAGCTCTGTGGTCAGACACGTAACAGGGTGTTGACCAGACCTGTGGTAAAAAGCTCCGGGTCTGCACTGCCAGGACAGCTGGCTAAAAGGAAGCCGCCCACGCCACTCATTTTCTTTTTTTCTGTCTTTTTGCTGGACAGTAGCTAAATCCTTCCACAAAGTTTTCAACGCCCAGCTTAGTTCACCTGCTTTTTATAGACAGGTCCAAACACAGCTGTCCAAACCAGCTACACTTTACGGACAATCCTAATCCTCACCATGAAGTATATTTTTATATTATTTCTAATTAATAATATTTCTGATTCTGAGGTCAAGATTTGATTATCTTTTATACATAAGAAATTGAGACAGCACATCACTAACAGGGACTCTGTCCAATACAAGATACTATCTGATACCAGCACATTTGAGTCGTTCAAGCAGAATAGCCTACTTTCAAATTTTAAAAATGCTGAAGTTTAGTATTTTAAATGAAGAAATATTGGCTTGGGGTCATTTTCAGTCGATGTTTATGGTTTCAATACTCATATTAGGGAAGAAAACTGCACCATCTTTAATTTAAAATGTCTTGATCCTACAGAGCTAATTCCATAGCTCTGCACAGATTGGTTCAGATAAATAATAGTTCTCAAAGAAAAACAGCCATGCCAGCCCTCTAATAAATAGAGTATATAAAGTCAAAACAAAAGGCTGTTCATTTTGAGTATAGGTGTGTGTAGAACTTAAGCGCCTTACTCCACTCCACTCCACCCGACCACTTTTTTCTGATAGAACTCACCCAGGTGCCTAGTTTTAACCATTAATGGTCGTATCCACGAAAGACGGTAAATGAGAGACATTGGAAAGAGCCCGAAGGTTTGAGTCAGTGATTTCAATACACCGTTGTCAACGTTCTCTTCAGGACTGAAGTATTAAACTTGGACAAAAGAGCCACATCATCAAACTGAGAGGGCCTTTCTTCCAAAAGTCAAAAGGCAAAAAACATGAGTATGTTTTATGTAGCACAAAAAGACTTTCTTTTTTTAACCTACTAACAGAAAACATATGAAAATTTAAAGAGATGAGCCGAGATGAAAAGTTCAGAAAACGGGAACGCTTCCTGCACGTGGCTGCAGTTCAGAGAGAGAACAGGCAGCGCACACAGCTTCATTCCTTTGTGCACGGTCTACATATACAGACAATAAAATTCCTCCACCATGCATCCTTATATGGGGGGATAAAGTTTGGACAAGAAATATATGACTTTTTTTCATTACTTGCTTGCTTCACAGGACTGGTGATCTCATGAAAACCACCTTTTTAAAACTCCCCTGAAGAGAGGCTGAAGGGGTAAGGGTCAAACCCTCATGATCTTAAGGAGTTAAGTCTTGAGCAAAGCTATTGTTGCCTAGATATTAAAGTCCTTGGCCACATGCTGAACAGATTTAATAACCCTAAGAGAAGACAAAAGACATTTGACTTGGTTTTGGTCATTAAAACTTGTCATTAAAGCAATAGTGGAGCCTTAATTCACAGTCAGGCCTGTAGTACCTTAACCACATGCAAACTGTAGCGTTCCTTTGTTTCTTTGTTCATTCCTGCATTAAAACAGTTTTGCTCAAAGTCTCTGAGACTCTGGATAGTTTCAAATGTTTTTGCAAACTCCTGGGACAGACCCCTTTTCCTCCAGATCCATCTACATTTACCAATTAAGGAATTTAAACAAAGTTACCTTCAAGAATAAACAGAAATGTCTATATATCACAAACCAAATCAGCTTCACAAAACCCTTGTCAGTTATTGTTGACATCTATAACCATAAAAAATCTTCCACTTACAACAACACAGCCGACTTAAGAGTTGGTTAAAAAAGCCACACGTCATGTAATCGTGCCATGGTCATATAGTGGACTTCACGGTGTTTTGTTACCATGACAGAACCCCCAGCGCCAAATGGCATGTCTGGACCGATCTACTGCAACCTTATGTTTGTTCCAGCTGCTGAAACACCACAGGCGTCCGGGGGTCTCTCTCTGGTAGGATGATATTCTTCTTCAACCAGACACCGCACCCTGCCATTATACCACTCCCCAAACAAAAGGCTTTAGCTATACCACAGTATTGGGAGCAAAGGCCACCCCTTTATGGGATGATTAGTCTCATGCCTTATCTAGTGAGTATTTTTCATCCAACCGTGTAACCTACTGACATTCTTGAAACAGGGCTGACTTTTGTGAGCAGCAAGTACTGCGAGTGCACTTCCATTTCGGTGGTCCATTGGGCATTAAGCCACTTGTGCATTAATTATGAGGTTCTTGCAACAGTGTTTGGGGAAAAAACTAAAACTAAAAAATAATGTCTATATACACAAAAATAAACGTTACAAAACACAGTTTGACCTGTTAAGCACAAAGATTTATTCAGCTTCTAGTTTAAACTTTCAGTGCCGAAATACCACAAGAACCACACACGCACCAGCATTTAAGGTGGAAAACAAGAGTTGGAATAAGAAGCTGGTTAACTTGAGCATGGTTGTGTATTCCATTTTATTCTTATGCTACTACATTTGCACTATTATTATTATTGTCATTATTACTACTACTACTAAAAATAATAATAGTTTCTCTGTTATCAGTGATATAATTACAGATATCAATATTTTTTATTTTATTGTTATTATTAGTTGTAGTAGTACTTGTAAATGTATTTGAATTGACACTATTTTACCTATTCTATTTCTTTATTAAATCTTTCATTGTTTCATTTCAATGCTTTGGTGATACTCCACATGCTAATGGTACAAGCACTTTGCACTGAATTGATTTGAACTGACCTGAACTGAATTGAATTGTGTACAGATCACTTTGCATCCACATACAAAACACACTCCTGTGCCTTTAATTATTATTATTGACACTACTGACACTTTACTACCTACTTCTAATTCCTACCTCTCTTTAGGTCTGCTGCTGCATTTTATTTCTTTATTATTATTAGTAGTAGTAGTTTTTGTTATATTTGTATTCACTCTTTTTTACCTATTTTATTGTACTGTTACATATTTTATTGTTTCAATGCTTTGGCAATACTGTGCATGCTCACATCCGTGCCAATAAAGCTTACTGCATTACATTGCACTGAATGGAACACAGACCACTTTGCATGCACATACAAAACACATTACGGTGCCTTTAAGAGTGGGACCTTCTTACAACAGGGGGCACAGTTACATTACAGTTCCTGTGAAGCGTAATTTAAACTCTCATCTCAGTAAAAAAAATAACAGTGCTATAAAACAATAAGGTCTTCAGAAGCAGCCGTGGCCAAAAGTTTGTCCTAGTTTGATGTGATCCAACACCACTCCGTCTATCTTTAGACTTTTAAAACGCTGCAGCAGCCACACAAAGCTCACATCAGCCTAGAGCTGCAGGCATGAGAGCAGAAACACAAAGAGGTGGAAAAATTCTTCCAGCTCCTTCTCAATTCCCATCTACTCCTAAAGTTCTCGTTACTCCAGACACATAAAGACCAACTTCAGACTACTTACCAGATCCTACCAGCCCACCCTGCTGCCTCTTCCTTCAGAGAGCATCAGAGACAGTTCATGCCAACGCTAGTCCTCCAGAAAAACAGTTATTTCATTAATTTCAGATATACCGACTGGACAAAGTGGATATAAAACTCCCCACGCGTCCTAGACTGGGATTCCCTCTGTCCTCGCGGAGAACGAAGAGGTGCGGCCCCGCCCTAAAATGACTGACAGGGCAGCCCACCAATCAGAAGACAGGAGAGACACAAGTAATTAGAATGTGTAAATATGTAAGAGGCACTCTGGGTGGGGCCCAATGGCAAGTGTTAATGAGAGTAACACATTTTCACAATGTGTGTGTGTGTGTGTGTGTGTGGTTTGTGGTTTGTGGGCTGCTTCATTTATTTTTTGGAATTTGAATGACAGTCAAAATTTGTGATTCTGAATCTATTTATTTACTGTTGAATAGTGTTGTGGTGGTGTGTTCATGGTTTAGGTAAAACTGCTTCACCTTTTTGATGTTTAAATGAATGTGTGTGTGTGTGTGTGTGTGTGTGTTTCATGGTTTCGGTGTGGTTTGAGGGCTGTTTCTGGTTTTTGCCATTTGAATAAAAGTCAAAGTAAGGAATTTGTGATTTATTGTGTATTTATTTACAGATGAATAGTGTTGTGCTGTGTTCATGGTTTAGTCAAAACTCTTGAGGCCAGTGTCACTTGTTTGATGTTTGAATGAAAGTTAAAATAAGTATGTATGTATTTTTATTTATTTGTTCTCTATCTGTTTGTCCATCTACCTACCTACCTACCTACCTACCTACCTACCTGTCTGTCTGTCTATCTATCTATCTATCTATCTATCTATCTATCTATCTATCTATCTATCTATCTATCTATCTATCTATCTATCTACCTACCTACCTACCTACCTAACTATCTACCTACCTACCTACCTACCTACCTATCTACCTACCTATCTATCTATCTATCTATCTATCTATCTATCTATCTATCTATCTATCTATCACTGTGTGCTGTGCTGCATTCATGTGTGACTATAAGGGGCCACTTTATCTATCCGTTTATTTGGTAAATGCATTTGTTCATACAGGCTGAGAAATTCAAAGAAACATGTGAGATTATTATGTTTAAATTTCAGTCATCATGCAAAGATCTTCAGAAGAAAAATATTTAAAAATGAGCATTTTTATCTCATGTAGTCCATCCAAGTTTACTATTAAGTGAAATGAACATTTGTCATATGTGAACACACCACAGCACACAGTGTGAATGTCATGAAATTCTTTCTCTGTATTTAACACATTAACCCAAGTGGAGCAGCGGGCAGCCAGGAACACAGCGCCCGGGGAGCAGTGAATGGGGTTGGTACCTTGCTCAAGGGTGCCTCAGAGATGCCACTAGCAGTCTTGGGATTATTAGACTATTAGCAATCTGTAATCATCAGGCCCATCATGGTAGGCAACTTATTTCATCTCACATATGGCTTCTTTAACTTCCTGCAAAGCATTGTTCACTAATGTGAACTCTGTTTGGCCAGGATGTTTGTAACCGCAAACCCCAATAAGAAATAAAATATACATAGCACATGTGCTGTTTTCACTTTAGTATCTCTTTATATGTTTAGTATGCTGGTCAAGTAACTACACAGACACAATAGTGTTTTTGAAGTTAATATTTTTGCTATGTTGTTGACTAAAGGAAATAAAATAAGGACTGTGCGCGACCATACGATACAATTCACATTCACTACAGACAGGGGAGGTGAGAATAACCCTGCTGCTCTGGCCTTTGGTCTATTATAAGGTCCTGTCTGGCAGCTCCTAGGGAGGCTGCTGGGCCTGTATCCAATTATGTGTAATTGACTTTGAATGACATCCTGTCCCCACCATCCACGCTCCCTAGACAATGCAGTCCTGGCTGGAAAAGATGCAAGCATGTCCAAGACATGTCTCATCAAGCACACCGGTACAGTGCATGTGAGGGCAGGGGCAAGGCAGCAACTCTTAAAGATACAAAAGACATTATGTGCAGTGACACAAGGCACATCACGCCACAGCCCAACCCTCAGCCCCCCAAACAAAGTGTGGTTACCAGCGCCGCTGCCATACACAAGGCACAGTCTGTTCTGTCTGCCACTAACATTCACACTTACACTTCAAATTTAATGTGCCTTAATAGCCATGAAAATAAGGTCGCCATAGCAATTGTGCGACACACAGTAAGTGATTTTTTTTTCACACAGTGCTCCATGGCTACCTTTTGTACGATCCGACCATTATCACCTTGCCCTGCTCTGAGCTCACCAAGAGACAACACTCTTTCAGCTCCTGTAATTGGCATGGTAATTTGCCATGGGGTGTTTAATGGAAGTGGCTGGGGAGAAAAGTTCTATGGGCTGGATATGAGTCCGTGAATATGTGTTACAATTAGAGAGACAATACAAGTAGAAATCCATCACTCAAAAGTGAACGGGAAATTTATATGAAAGGCTGAAAATGGGCCTGTTTTTCAATGCAGGCACTTCTGTCAGTATGTGTCCTACTCTTCTCCATCCATTGCCACCACGCTGATGGCCTGTGATGAATTGCAATGGAGGTTCAGTGAATTAATAATGCAAATGAGTCTATAGACATGAAGAGCCTTTATTTTTCAATCGTCTTGTTTAATGAAAGAAAACTGGTCTTCAAAGTAGTTTAAGTGACGCCCATCATGCTCCAAATGATCCGGCTAATGGAAAATCAATGAAACTAATCGGAGACCGACCACAACCATCTCTATAGGAAAGTATTACACATACCACAAGGGCTCAGGGGTTGAGCGAGTCTTCTTTTCACCAGCTCTCCGTGATGTACGGGGTTTCGCTGCCACCATGGCAGGGATCCAACGGAACATACATAGACCGCATGTCATGACAAAGCAATAAAGCCCATAAAACATGGCTGTAATTGACTGTGAATGTGTAAAGGCAAGTGAGTGCCTGTAAATACAGACAAACATTCTGCCAAATGGACTGATAATAACTAGCTGGAAATTGGTGCTGTATCATAACTATGTGATTATTTTAGGTAAGATGCTAATAGGCAGTCTAATAGGTAACATCAAAGGGAGATGCACCATTTTAAATGAAATATTTTTAATTATGAGACTGCTATTTATATGTACAGATTGTTTTGAAATATATGTAGTAGCAGATCATTTCACTCTACTTCTAAGAAAAAATGCTTTCTTAAGTCAAATTATCCAGTAAGACACTTTCATGATAAGATGACTTTAAATAAGTCTAAAAACTTCTTACAACAATCTCATAAGAGAAATATCAGATAGATTGCTTCATTATAAGATGCTTTCATTTGCTAAGATTTCTTATTGGCCATTTTGTAAATATATACAAGAAACATTGTGTTAAATACAGAGGCCTACAGTTCCTTTATTAGAAGTACAACCTTAATCTGAAGGATTGTCTATATTTACCAGCTGATAGAGACCGGTTAGGTTAGGGACACTAAGCTTAGGTCACTTTTACCATTTGCTACACGCTCTAGAATTCTCTCGTTTGAGCACAGGCCTCAATATAAGCATTGTAAACACTCCTGGTCTGTGAAGCTTTCAGCTGAAGCCTTTATACAACAGTGCTGTCCTTTGGGGGAAAAGGTGCTGCTTAAGGCACAGCCTTGAGCTTGCTAGGCACAAAAAGAGCTTCTCACACTTCCACTCGGTCATGATGTGTAGATAAATGCAAAGACACAATTTATGTAGCATACAGTCGATCTTGGATGCTACTGTCTATGTTACCTATTTATCTCATGGATTTTCCACTAGTGTGGACATTAGGAGCATATTAGGCATCAATTACAGAGCATTGAAGATGTGTTTCCTTTCATTAAACGGGAGAGTAAAGGCTTCGTCTACTCCAATCGTTCCAAGGGGCACCACAACTTCCTACAAAAGGAGGAACAAAAGACCCAAACCTGCATTCACAAAGAGTGAGCGTCTTTATCCAGGATCATGTTCCTCTCTTTTTTATGGAGCCTACTTGTCCTTGTCACAAAAGAGCATTAAGGTAGCAGCCCTGCTAAGACTGCTTTGCTTTGTGAATAGCGGCCCAAGATCCCAAACGTTTGCCTTAAAGAGAAATAAGCCATCAGACGACGCCACCCAGTATCTTTTACCATTGTTCATCATACAAAGACAAGATACACTGAAATGCTGGTTCTGTTGAAATCTTCTAGTTAGAATCAGTCTAACAGCCACAAGTGTTCATCTACCCAGTGTGTAAATAATTCAGGCTGTTTTCTTGAGGCAAAACCAGCTCTACACTGCTCTAGATTCATTAGAAAAACCCTTTTCTTACTACATTCATTGGTCATTTTATCAGAAACACCTACTATAGCACCTTGTATGGTTATACTTACTGACTGCAGCCCCTCAGTTGCTGCCTTCTCCTACCCTCAGCACTAACATGAAAATTTGATTCAAGTATTTGATTCAATTTCTTGTCCTTGAATAGAAGACAATCTATATGCAGGAGGGTTGATACTCCAGAAAGGCCTGGCAGACAAAAGAGGGGTACACTGTGTGTACAGTTATATGCAAAAGTTTTATACAATTTTTTTATACACTATTACTGTGTATTTGCTGAACTGAACATGCCGAGGGAAAATAGTTCTGTATACTGTAGTTGTAACTGAGATGTATCTGTTCCTGCATGTTTGTGTGTGTGCCCCCCAGTGGCCATAATTAAATTATGATTTTTTTAAAAATATGTCAGGGTGTGTTCCATGCCACACATCAGAGCTTGCAACTTCCTGAGCAACCTTGTCACTGATCACTGTGCAACACTCTTTGTGTGTCCGGATGAATGAGCAATTACACTGAAAGCCAGGCTGCTGTTTTACATCAACGTGTTGGTGAAGTTGTGTGCAAATGTTTTGGCACCCCGGGACATATTACATTTGGTTGATTTATAATACACATCCTCTACAAAGAACACACGTGTGCAGATATTAATGCACAGTTCCTCTTTATTTGCAGAATGGAACACAAAGCCAGAGCAAAAGAAATGGCTTGTTTTATATTTAATGGACTACTTCCATATTTGTTCTATATTTATGTGTGTCTACATGTTAACAATGTGAATTTGTTTTCTCAGAGAAAATCAACAAAACAGCATTTTGATTGTGAAGTATCTGAACACAATGATATTTGTTTAAGGTTTAAGTGTTTAAAACTGCACCACATGCAACATGATCTTAGCTTACAAGAGACCAAGAGAAATTGCAATTGTGGAGTGTTATGTGGAAGCTGGGACTCCCTGCTGTAACCCCTTTATAAGTCTCTTGTCTATCAGTGAGGGAAATAGTTTGAATGTTGATGCTGATGTTGAATGTTGAGAGAGAGAGAGAGTTAATATAACACACACTGTCACTTACTCTCTCACATATCACAATACTTTAGATTTGCTCCAGTGTGGCTGCTTCTGATATGATGGTCTGTGAGCTTCTCACATCTTTAAAGCAGAAACTGTATGCAGCACATAACGCTAAAGTGGAAAACCTCAGTTTAAAGAGTAATGTGTGTAAAATGAAAGACTATGTATCACACAAGGTTTTTATGTTCTTGGTAATAAACCTCAGCCCAAATGAAACACACACCCATTAAAAATGACTTTATCAAGGCAGTAAAGGCTCAACAAAGCCCATTAGTTGTAAGCTCCCACTAATATGACCGTATACAATACTTCAGAACATCTGCACACAATTTTTCTAATATTTTGTCAGAGATTGTTGTCATAGATCATCAGCTTCACTGGTAATGTATTATGGTACAAGACTGCCTACAAACACACACACATACACACACGCACACACACACACACACACACACACACACACACACACACACACACACACACACACACACACACACA
>JBBPCX010000001.1:48719289-48747506 GCA_037974365.1 Hydrocynus forskahlii
ATATATATGTATGTATATATATATATATATATGCATATATATATATACATATACATATACATATATATATATATGTGTGTGTTATATATGCTTGCATGTTTGAGTCTTGGCTCTAAAGACAGCCTCATCTGTACTTACAACTCTGTAAATGGGCACATGTGTAAAAAAGTTTTCTATAGCATGTACACATTTTAAAGATTTCACAAGGTGTTCACTTCTCAGTCAATACACTCTACATCTACTGCTGATGGCAGTGCCTCACTCACTAAATACTAAAGTCATGTGGAGTGTTTCGGTCTGGAGAGTTTTTTGAACACAATGAAGGCAGCCAGTTAGAGCACAGCTTCTTTACTTACATCAACAGTAATAAAAAATAGCCTGTTTAACTGTAAGGGATAGAGAGAAGGCTGGGAAATGGTCACGTAAATTGAATTAGTAGTTGGTATTGCACAGAGAGTAATATGACTGCCCTCCACGCAGCAGACAGGGGTTCAATTTCCCCACCTGGGGAAGCACACCATGCTACAAATGAAGAAGTGTAAATTATAACTGTTTCTGGCACATAAACCCACACATACACTGTAAGTGGGTCTCTGGGGTAAACATACGATACAAGAAAAATGAGGATATGGGCCCTTTAATAAGCCCCATTGCAGTGGGCTGGGCAGCTAATGTATTAGAGTAAAGAGACTGAGGGAAGTTGCCAGTCTGAAAAAGTTTGTTTTGCATTAGACCATGGCAGCATGGCACAAAGTGGCCTACATGGCCAAAAATGGATTAAGAAAACATAAGCAGTTAGTATGTGTACAGTCTGTGGCCACAAAGTAACTTAAAAACTACAAGAAGAAATAAAAGGGAGCATTTTGAGTGATCCTGCATGATTTTCATACTTCAGTTTCATTTTCCTACAATTCACAAGAGTCCCTTTCTGTGACTTGTAACAAATAACTGAATGTGGAAAATATTTCTTGATAACTCTCTTCCTTATAATCTACTATATAATGTCAGGAACAAGAGCAAGAGCAGCTTCTCATGCAATTTCTATTGTGTCTTTTTGTGCAGTCACTTGAAGCTCCCAGACAGAACAATCGCTTAACAATACTTTCCTCTCGTCTCCAAATGGATGTTCATGTTCTTCATGTCGGTTAACAGAGTTATGCACTGTGAAAAAAGGGAGCCTTATGAATGTACAATAACATGGAGCCTTTTGCTGAGCTTGTTGAAGTCAAAACATCTGACTCCAATTAAAGCTCGATTTCCTATTCGACGTCGTAATTTTATTTATTAATTACTGGAGAAACACTTAAAAACAACAACAGCTTAATTTGTTTTGCAGTACAAAAATTCCTCCCGATTTTACACAGCATATAAAACGTCTACAGTCAAGTATTGCATGACTGAAACAGTACTAAATATGACTTTTCTGAATTTGCTGAAACAGCCAGTAGGGGCCGGGAAGTATATTTTATCACAGAAGGTCCTATATCTCTCTGAGTGTGCTATGAGAAAATGGGCTGGGATCCATTACAGTTTAGCATATGAAGATCACACCCATTAAGGCATGATCCTGCAGGGAGGCACTTAAGTGGTAATATAAAGTGAATAAGGCAGATTCCTGCTAAAACTTCCTAATTAAACTAATAGACCGTAGCCCAGTCAATTTCCTTAATTACTGTCAGGTTCCCCCTTGGTTCCAAAACCAGAACTTGCCTAAAGGTTATTTATGTGTAACACATCAAATCTGCTGTATAGCAAACCAGTTTTTCCACCCCTCCTGCCCTCTTTGTCCCACTATGAAATTGGATCCACCAGGCCGAGGGAGGAAATATGTGTGAGAAACGATTTTAATCCCTTTCAGCCCCTTGGATGATGGTCTACAGTCAGAATCGCTCAGTTATAGCTGTGGCTATTATTACAGTTAGTGGTTTTAAGTACAATGCCCACACCAGAAATAATACATTTATAAACAGATGTTACCATGGCAACCATGTTTCAGGTTATAAACCGTTGTTTTACACATCTGTGCATAAACGGCATTGAAAGCACAATAAAACGTGATGATTCTTATCCATGACTCCAAAGCTGTAATGCATGCGGTTAGCATGTGAATAGAAGGTTAGCCTGCGGAGATGTTTGGCTTTACTTAATTGCGCTTGTACTCCAGCGCATGTGACTGGCACCACTGGAAGAAGAGGCAGAGACTGTTACTCATGTGCTAAAATGTAAACAGTGTGTGGAGATAATGTCTCCCTCAGTGGAGCAGAGGATCAGACTCCATTCCACTCTGACACAAAGCCAATCCAAGCTGGGTGGTCTGACATCAGGCTCCTGAACCAGTCTGCCATGCGGACCACAGCTCTGCAACTGCTCACATGTCCTTACGTGTGTGTGTGTGTATGTGTGTGTGTTGCTCTCTGCCACACACCAAACTCTAAACTCTTACTACACCAACAGCTGTTTCATAAAGGGGAATATTGAAGAATGCCGAAAGTTGAGGACAGCCCAAGGAAACGTCCGACTGGCTTTTGGCTTAATTTCTTTTTTCGTTCATTCATTTTTTGAAACTGCTTAATCTTTAATAGTAACTGCTTAATCTTTACTAATATTTGCTTTGGACCTTTAATAAGCGCTCACTGCAGTGGGCTGGGCAGCTAGTGTATTAGAGTAAAGAGACTGAGGGAAGTTGTCAGTCTGAAAAAGCTGGTTGTTTTACATTAGACCGTGGCAGCATGGCAAATGTCCAGCTGCCTTTTGGCTTAATTTATTTATTTTTTTGGCCAAAAATCCTCATTCGTTCATTCATTTTCTGTAACTGCTTAAGGTGACGGAGCCCATCCCAGGGCCAACGGGCATGAGGCTGGCCAAAAATCAAATTCATATATTTTTTCCTTTACAGCCGCTGAAGCTGATCAGACAGTTTATCTTTGGTGTCTGAAGTTTGGTTCCTTAGTTTTGCAACTGATCTTCAAGGTGATTGCTTGTGAGTAAGCTAAGGACCAAAAATAAAAATACAAATAACTACAGACAAAATTTAGACACGATGACTATGTACTTTTGTCCAAATGAGCAAGTCTATTTAAGATTATGTAACAAGTGTTTTGAGGCAAGTGTGTGGTGACATAGGCCAGGGATCCACAACGCCAGGCCTGGCGGGCCAGAGATCAAGTCATCTGTTAATTGCCTGGTTTTGTGGATGTGTTGTAGGGAAACTGCAGTTCACAAAGGCTGGAGTTAATCACCCCTGATTTAGGCAGACAGTTTAAACATTACTGATTAGGTATATGCTTTTGTTAATTGTTAGCTATAGTTGTGTGCAAAGCCCCCCAGTCAAAATACACATTTGGTTGATTTTCTAATTGAAGACAAGTACAAATTCAACCGAGTATAAACTTAGATATGGCATTTTTTGCACATTTTAGTGCACAGTTTCTATTTATGTGCAAAAATAAAACAAAATCTAAAATCTGTGGTGGACGTTTCATCCAGACCACATTTTGTTATATATATTTCTACCATATGTTACATTTAGCTCATAAATAGTAATTAAATGTGCTCTTTAGAGCAAAATAGAATCAGAAAATCAACAAAACTGACCAAACTTTTGCATATGAGTACATTAGACTTTTAGCTCCAAATTGTGTGGTGAATCATTATTTTTATCAAGTTAATTGAGAAATTCTGGCTTATTAAATATCCACCGGTGGGATAGTTCAAGAAAAATGATTTCTTGGTAAGCAAGATAATTTATGCAAATAGTGCTGAATGTCAAACCTCCTTTGCCCACAGGCTCGGCCATTATCTTAAGTCTGTGGTTTTCACTTCAGCTCCAGGAGATCCACTGCCCTGCATGTTGTAGTGTTTTCCCTCCTCCAACACAGCCAGTGTACCATGGGGCTTGTGAATTAGTTCATCATTTGCATCAGGTTTGTTGGGAGCAAGAGAAACCATATAATGTGCAAGCAAGAGGCACTCCAGGACCAGGATAGAAAACCACTGTTTGCTTAGTTAACTGAGAAATTCGACTTTATGAAAGACCACCAGGCCAATATCCGAGGAGCAGATGGGGGGTTACAGAAACGGGCACTGCGCTCTTGTTTGAGCTGAGGCCCTCACAGACATCTGGTAGGTTATGTTTCTCATTTTCACCTCTGCTGTCCAGGGATGGCTCCCTGAGTGTGTGTGTAAATATGTCAAGTGGGGGAGGGTCGAGCAGGAGGGTGCACCACCCTGCTGTCTCATGCATGAGCTCCCTCATCACCTCCCCCCCATCCTTAAATCGATAAGGGGAGCCGGGGTGGGACTGGGAAGCTCCGGCTGGACATGTATGAGGAGAGACGGTCACTCATAAATCCCCATTCTGGAGAGAACGAGTGTGGAGCCGTGCGCTGAGAGCACCGTGCTGCCTCAGCACTCCCCTGATGCAAGTCATTTCTCATTTCATTCTCATATGTCCCGAGAGCTGTGAGCCGGCACATTGTTCATACAGTGCATTTCACCCAGAAATGATACTTGAATAAAAGTGGTCCATAGATGCAACCGTACAATGGGGGATCAGGGTTTGGGCATTTTAATCTAAATCACACAAAGTTAAACTCCAGGCTTGCTCTTTAGTTATAGTTGTGCCACTTGGGAGCCCTGTGAGGCTTAGTATGCTCTAACGTCTATGAAACTAATACGTCAGGTATACATGAGCTCTGTACAGATACTGGCCTTAGCAAAACAAGGCTGCAATATGCAAATAAGGTGTCTAACAACTCCCAAAATGTTTATTCCATGCTGTAATGAGCCACTGCGTCTTTTTACCACAGCAGAAAGGCTCCACTCTATGCTGGAGCGAAGTATTTGAGCCATCTTATGGAGTGTGAACTCCCCTGCTCCCTGAGGCCAGATGCCCTTTCACAGCTGGGAGCTCAGTGTGGGCTCTAATGCCCCCGTCCCTCAGAGATCCTGCCGGAGCCCTCAGAGGGGATCACACCGGAAACAGGCTCATTTTCTTATTTTACGCATCAGAGACTCTATAACTAGACACATGTTAAATGAGGATAAAACTCTCCCTTCTCTCCCTAATCTCATCTCTTGTTTGGTTGGAGCAGTGAGGAGAGGGCACATGGGAGCACAGATGCCTGCTGTCATTAATAAACATGATCATGAATAATTAATCCCCATAAGTGGAGGAATATTGATGAGGCAAACTGACTGACCAGATTGGAGTAGTCACAAGGGAAGGGGTGATTGAAGTCTTGCTAAACGTCTCAAGAAAAACATGGCCAAAATGCGAGATTTTCCTTGTAGCTGTCGTGGCCATGAAGTATACTGTGGACATTAAATAAAAACCCTGTAACTCTTTTTCTCTTTTTTTAAACACCATTTGAAAATGTCACTAATAAAAAGGGATCAGGGGTTCCTTATTTGGGATGAACTTTACACCAGTGCATACAGATAATATATACTTTTGCTTCCAATTTGAAGATATTTTCAGAAAGGTTTTTTCACAATAGTGATGATGTAATGGGATATTATAAGATCAGTTATAAGTTCCCCAGAGAAAAAGATTAGTAACATGCGTCATTTTCTCTGCAGTACATGGTTAGGCATCCCCTTGCCTTGGCAACAGCGTCAGGATTATACCAGTCTCTTGAGATTTCCTGATCATTTTAGCCCACTTTTCCAATAACTTTGTTCAAGAAGTGTTTAACCCGTACTGTACTGTACAGTACTGATGCTGTAATTATAAGATGTTATCGACGTCCAAAGACAACATTTGTACATCATATAAACACAGCAGCTACCTTTTACATTATTTCTTTTATGATAAATATGCTCTACAATTATGCGGAGTGCACTTACATTTACGACATTTAGCAGATGCTTTTATCCAAAGCAATTTACATTCCCTAACTACAGGGGACAGTCTCGCTGGAGCAACTTGAGCTTAAGGGTCTTATTCGGGAACCAAGTGGTGGTATACTGAAGGTAGGATTCGAACCCGTGACCTCTTGGTCCAGGGGCAAGTATCCTACCCCACTAGGCCACTACCAAGTAAAGAACATTTTTCTCTTCACCTGTAAACTTACCGTTTTGGATAACAGGAATTTTAGTATATTACCTATTGTATTGTACACTATCCAATTTCAATACTGGTATTTTAACAGTAGTCTATATTTTTCTGGTGGATGAAGGTCTTTCAACATTATTAGTATATAATTGAATATGCAGAACATCCAGATCACTCACTGTCAGTGAGACTGAAGTATATCACATTGTTTTGAGTGTGCTTTTGGGTTCTCTTTTGGATGTGTGTGTGTTCAGCATGTCTGAAGCAGGTTACACACTTAATGAAGGTCTCTGACTTTCACCGTCTGAAAACAAACGGGAAATGAAGTGGAGCCTGAGGGCAGAAAAGAAGACACATACATCTGTTTTAAACAAACTGTGTGGAAAGGGGCTGGTCTTAAGCAGGACTCCCACAGCTACTCCAAAGTGGAAACAATGAGATTCCTGTCAGTGTGTGTAGAACCAGGTGTCACGGCCTGAGGCCGTGCGTAAGTGTGCACAGTGATGAGCACCAACAGAGCTTCCTCACCGTATAAGACTCTCGCATGGAAAACTTTCATCATGCTGCCATGCTGATGAAATTTCTCTCAGCCAGGAAGAGGACTTAAATTAAATTGCTAATAGTAGTTAAAGTTTCTTTTTGTCTACAGGTTATTTTGCTTCAACAAAACTTGCTGTCAAACCCTTCGGGATTCCGCATCTTTTTACAACTTTAATAAGTTCTGTGGCATCACTACCTGCTGCGATTTCCCCGTGTCTTTTTTTCTGAATGGGTAGAAGGCTGTTTAAACTTCTCTGGTGCCTCTCTGAAGCCTTACTAAGGCCCCTCACCACTGATGAAGGCCAAAGGGGGTTAAAAATGATGTAGAGAAACAGATTAACTATATTCTGTAAGTGTACGAGGTAGGTGTACCTTCGATATCTTATAGTGCATTTATAGCATTGCTTATGTGAAGCATTTTACTCAACTACACTCTTCCTTTAGATACTACACAAAAATGTTCCGTTGGACACGGTCCTGTGACGGCCATGGACCACACTGATAAACATTAAATGATGGTCTAATGTCAAGCACTAGCATCAAGTTTGATAAATTTTAAAAGGAGGTCCCATATGAAGTGCTGTGACAATATTACTTTTGAAAGCTGTTCTGCCATTATACTTTCATTTTCGTTTGAACTCATGCCATTGCTTCAGACTTGGTTGCCTTCCGATAACTCTGCATTTGGCTAGCAGTAGAGCGTGTGTACAGCAATTAAGCAGTAGAACGACACCTGTCTACCTTTCAAGATAGAAATGCTGAGAGTTGGCATGCAAAATGCAGCCAAAATAAATATAACATGTTAACACCATTTAGATTAAACGGTGAATAAATAGTCACCACAGAACTCACCACAGACACTAGGTTTCCATTACCTTTATTTAGCTAATCTCTCACTGAGATTAAAAACTTTCACAAGACTGTCCTGGCCACTGGTTTCTTGACTAATCAACATTGCAGTAGTATTGGACGTTTAGTGGGTTAAATTCTAGTTGTTGAAAGTGTTGAGTAATATCATTTAAGGACAACACATGTGATGCCCTTACATGTTGGGCAAAATACACAGGTACGTGTATAGAAAATTAACAAACCATAGCTGTAGATATTTAATCTACATGTAGTAGAGTTCTTCAGTTCTGGTCCGCTGGCCAAGGGCTTATGTCCAGTCCAGTTTGTTCAAACACACTTGGTTCAATTCATCTGTTAGTTACTAGGCTGAGATGATCCTCAAACCAGTCCTCCAGGACCCGAACTGAAAAAGTGTACTAAACCCCTCATGACATGGCCACAAATGTACTCAGGCAACAGTGACGAGAACATTTTACTTTATAGAATTAAATGCAATTAACTTCATATAATTAGTGCCAAGATTTACATTTGACTGGACATTGATTGACAGGCCATGGATGAGGTTACACACCACAACTCACCGACTATATCTAAAAACTGTACACCGGAGCTGTAGAATACAAGCTAAACAAATAAGATGGATTACATTAAATCCTCCAAGAGAGTATGTGATGAGATTCTGTAAAAAAAATCTATTATATAAAAAGGTCAAAAAAGAGCCAGTCGATTTTTGGCATCTACAGCCGTCGCTTGCCTGGCATCAGAAAAGCCCTAGAGATTTGTTTCAAACTTGCAGAAGAGTCAGTGTGCCCTCTACTGGACAAGCTCAGCATCTGCTCACGTATAAGATGATCCCTGGGAGCAAGCTATCTGACAATACCAGACTGCTCTTGATACCATATGTACTGTTTTCTATGCTGTGGTGTGCTGCAGTGGCAGGTGTCTTGGTTTCTGAAAGACACCAAGAGACTCAACGAGCTGATCGGGAAAGAGCCTCAGTGGTGGGTGAGGAACTCTAAAAACTGTGGCTAAAATAGAGCATTGTCTAGACTTCATCATGGTCGATGCTGATCACCCACTCCACAGTGTTGCGGTCGACCAGAGAAGCACTTTCAGCCACAGACTCGGCAACATAAAGTGCTCCACTGAATGCCACAGAAAATCTTTCCTCCCCACGATCATCAGACTCTACAAGTCCCCCCTTTGTCACACACCTACACAAGAATCAGTGCAATAACCTGCTGTTACATGGATGTGCAATTTCTTATTGTGTGCTAAATCGTTAACTACATCACTATTTATGTCACTATTACAAGCAATAACAGACTTTGTATAGAGTGCAACTCCAAACCACTATTGTAACTAGTAAGCTACTTCAGCAATTATTTTATTAATCTACAGTATTTATATCCACCTCTTTTACTGACCACAGCATTTTGTGTCTGCAACATTAGTACAAAGCATTTGCAGAGTATTTTCTGGAGACACAGTGTATTTTATACTGTCTTTGTGTCTGTGCAGTCATAGACTTGCCATTAACATGCCATTAACTATGCTGGTTTTCAAGGTCACTGTTCTTCAATAAGGGTACGACAGGAAGGCTTAAGGAGTTTAGGCATTAATTTTTGTAAGGACCACAACTGTAACTAAGACGCTCTCAGTGCATTCAGTCTATACAGTACTAACGATAGGAGTAGGTATTTATCCGTGTACACACCAAACATCTAAAATCCAGTGGCTGCCACCATAAGGAGGACCAAGTAAGTCATATTTCCTACAAGTCAGGCTTCTGGTCCTACAGTTTAAACCTGCAGCTGCATTGAAGTGTGGCACGCTATTGTACACACAGAATGGTTTAGACCACTTATTGCATTAGAACAGCATGGATGTGAGCAAAAAATGACTAATGAAAAGTGACTACAGGAAGCTTTTGGTGCAGCAGCTCTGCTGTATGACATTCACAAACGCCTTTAGGCCACATCTGGGGAATAAGATTAATTGACCTTGTAGTTAGAGCCTGGAAAAAGCTCCTGCATTTTGATGAATCAGTAAGCGGACTAAAATGTCAACTAAAAAAATATTGTCAGCAGCAAGAAAGGGGCTTAGTCAGTACTCAGGATGTAGTGCTGCTGCTGAACTGTGTGACTAATTACTACCAGAACGCCGCATGCAGTCTTTTAATAGCTAATTCACCTAACGTTTTTATTGTCTCCCAAACTGCCTATCAAAATGTATACAAGATAGCAGCGTTCTATTTTCTATTGCCAGGATATCCACACTGTGTGTGAAGCTGAGACTGTGTTCTCCTGTGAGGTCTGAAGGGCTTTTAGACTGGGGCTCCTGCTGGGAGCTAGCAAGACTATTGAGTTCTCTACTGAAAATGTACTGGAAGGAGCCTCCAGCACATTTCTCATGCTCACTCAAGACATATCTCTGCACAAATGTGCTCATCCATGGAGGTTATGGCTCTGCTATAATTTTAAAGGTCCATCTTATCTTAAAAGTCGATAAAACCAAAAGATCTTTTTTTTTTTTGTTAGTTCATATCCCACGTGATATTACACATGATTCATCCTACCAGAATCCTTTTTGATTGTAATGTAATGTTTGCCTGCCTCAAAATCATCAGGTTTTGTTTTTATCATCATGCACCAGGGGGAAGGGAAAAAGATTGTCTCCCAGTCATGGCTTAGAGAGGCACACCACCACAATGCTTCACTTGGAAATACATCATGGTAAGTAAGAAAAATGCTTTGGAATTGCCACTTCATGTTGACTTCAAGGGGAATTTTATGTACATTGGTGTGGAGATGCACAGATTTCACAGAGCCCCTTTTCTCAGGGGATACAACCATTATCTCCGGGTGGCGGGCTGATACAATACCAGCACCCCGCTAAGACACTGTTTCATAATAGCAAGGCAACATCATATAGAGCATGCTACATGCCAGACTGCCTCTCAGTGATGTACGAAAAAGTATTGCTCTATACATCCCTGCTCAAATATTCTTTTTATGGCAATCTGTACTCACACCTTACCCCATACAAATAAATAAATATAAAAGTCGCACAGAAGAAGCTTATGTACGATTAGCACTATTCTGCAATCATTTTTAGGACTTTAAGCTAATTATAGATGGTCATGGTTTATTAATAAATCAAATGTGAATTTTTCACAAATGGATGATTTCTGATCAGTACATCACTCAAAGCACAAACCAATCAACATAGTTAGCCGGTGCGCTTCTTGTAACCCGGTATTAAAAAAAGAGGCAGAACAGAAACACAAGGGGACCTGTGCTGACTCTGCACATTTCATGTCTCTCTGCTTTCCTAGCAGAGGAAGAGAATCCGCATGGTAACAGCCCACCTCCCCACCACGGCATTCCTTTTGTTCCACTGCTCCCAATGCCAGCACCAGATGGTTGGCTGAGCGAAATCAAGATTTGTGGTTCAGTCGAGTTCATTAAAAAGAAGTGTGTACAAGCCATATTCATGACAAGTACTTATGTCCACGAGTCCATTTCTCCTGTAATACTAATTCCATTTGTAGTGTAAATAGTAAGAGATTGACTGGGAGATCCTTTGAACAGGATTTAAGAGATTGTAACAAGTGATGAAAGCTGACCTATTTCTAGCTTTTTATTTTCAATTGCCCTCTTACATGGGGCAGGCTTGCGACAATGAAAAAACTGCTTTCAATTGCAAATGTCAGCCTTTACATTTCCCTTATATTTTTTTATTTAGGTTGAAATTTACATATCTAAGGTGTGGACCTCAGCTTATGTTCTCCCCCTGGGTCAGAAGAACCGCCTCAGCGGCCATTTCTGGGACTTTCTCATCAGACCATAGTGCCAAAGAAGTTCAGCAAAGGACAGCAAGGGTTATACTGAATTCTCAGCATGTACAATCACACTTAATAAGAATAATCCATGCCTCAAAAGAGAGAAAATCTGTTGAGGCAAAACAGTTGCAGAATCAATGTGAACATCATATTTTGACCTTTTGTGAAGAAATTAGAGAAGAATGATAACAGAAATAAATGGTATCTATACATGGGCCTTATGTCAGTTTGAATTCTCAGATTATGTTATTATGTTCACTGAATATTATATGCCAGTGTTTCTGCTAGGAAAGTCCAAGGTTAAACAACTACGATAAATAAAATCTTTGGTTAAGAAAAAGCATGGAATATAAATTTTTAGGGCTTTTGTGCAAAGGTCATTGTGTGAGTGTGTGTGTGTGTGTGTGTGTGTGTGTGTGTGTGTGTGCGCGCGCATTTTGGAATCATTACCATTTAATGAACGCTCAGATAATCTCATAACAAAAGTCAGAGGAGCTATGGGAGATATCTAGACATACTTAATCTGTTAGGCCTCAAAACCCAACAGCTACAGAACTCGCCTAGAAATCCAGAAAAAACCTACATTTACTAATCTCTCACTTTCATAGCGCTAACCTCCATTATCATTTGGCTTGTGGTCATTTGGTTCATTATAAATGGTATGTGTGTAGATGATTCTTCTCAGAAAATACAGTCCTAAAGCATTTTGTAAACAAACAAAGCATGTTTATTTGAAACTAAAACAGAGTGCGCTGAACATCCATTTGTCTTTCCGTAACCTTTTTCTGGCTGAAATCACCGCAGTATGATGAAGAAAAATCAGACATTTAACATGGGGATAGCACATCATATTTTAATCTTTTTTTTGGTTCCTTTTCAAAGCAACTAAAACGCATTACTGTTCTTACTGTATTGGTTGTACGCATACTTTGCTTAATAGACAACAAGCATAGGACACCACAATGGCATTCATTTTCAACTTTGCAGCGAGGTTTTGAAAAGAAAAGACAGAACAGGCCAGTGACCGCTGTTTTCAAGTATTCTGCAATCAATTCAATAGAAAAAGCCTGGATCCTGAAACTCTTCCATAGGAAGGTCAAAGCACCCCACAGCGCCCTCCCGTCTCTCCCACCCCCGCATTTACAATTAGGCTACACAGTCTTTTGGCAAGCAAATTTCATGGATTCACCTAGCTTAAAACAGTGGGGTTGAATTAAAAACGAATAACATGAAATAAAATTAAAATAAAATATTTAAAATATCACCTACCATTCAAATCCTCTATTGCGTGCCATCTATGATGTACATCATTAGCATGAAAATTAAAATCATTTGTTAGGGTGTCAGGCAATGTCATGAACTGAGCGGGTCCTGTGGAAGCCTTTGAAATAAGTACAGAGATGACAACTATACAAAATGATCTTTTACCTACTGAGTGACGATTATGCTTCCTCAGTGTCAGTTTTCACTAGCTCAGGATCAGTCTCAGCTTCTGCCTTCAGCCCAGTCTGTTCACTGTCTCTAACCGCAAGTGGAGCAGCAGGAGTTTCCAAGCATTCCTCTTGTTTTTGGGGCTTGTCTGCAGTGCAGACTGGGATGGGTGTGGGAGTAGGAGGAGGAGAGGTGTGAGAAGGCTCGACAGAAGGTTCTGCCTTGGGCTGGACAGGGTTTGATTCAGGCTTAGAGTCTAGAATCTTCTGGACATTTAAGTCTTCCTTTTTCTCTTGGCTGCCTGCAGTCTCTTCTGGGGCACTGGAATGCTGGGGTTGGGCCTGTTGAGACTGGGTCTTTGCTTCCAGTGGAGGTTCACCTTGCTGTCCTGGTGGCTGCAGCTCAGGGCGATGCAGTTCTGGTTGTGGTAGATGTGGTAGTAGAGGTTTAGGCTGTGATTCAAGCTGAGATGGAGTCAGGTTCAGCAGGGGAGTGGGTAGAGGGAGCAGTGGCTGAGACTGAGGCTTGGGCAGAGGGAGAAGCGGCTGTTGAGGAACTGGTGTCCAGCCACAACTGCGATCTCGGTCCCTTTCCTTATCTTTGTCATTATCCCGTTCCCGCTCTCTATCTCTGTCCCATTCTCGATCTCTCTCACGATCTCGGTTCCTGTCCCTCCCACGATCTCGCTCCCGCTCCCTCTCCCTCTCTCGATCTCTGTCGCGTTCGTGCTCCCGAGTGTGCCTGTTGCCGTTCATTTCCCTTCTGAAGTCCCGGTCGTCACGGTCCTTCTGCCTCTCCCATGGCCGACGGCGATCATCAAAGTCCTGGTGTATACCGGCATTGAAAGGGGCTCCTCCTCCTCCACCTCCTCGATTCCAGACCGGGCCTCCTCCTCCTCCTCCTGTGGGTCCCCCAGGACGCATATCAAAGCGGTTCTGGAAGTTAGGGTTGGAACGATCCTCCTGGAAGCCTTTGGTGGCTCCTGCTGGCATTCCTCTCATGTCACGCTCATCAAAGTCTCCCCGAGGAGGACCCCATCGAGATTCCCCTCTGAAACTGCCTGGAAGAGGATCCCTTCTTCCAGCTCCTTCTCGGTTTTCTGCTTGCATTCCTGCTCTAGGAGGTCTTTCCAAAAGAGGAGGTCTAACAGGTGTGGGTTCTGTACGCATCTCCAGTGGAGGAGTTTTCAGCAGGCCTGTACTCTGTTTTTCTGGTGGTGGGAAGCGATAGTCCTGGTCGCCCTCTTGTTGGCCTCCGGCATCAGACCTGGGAGGCATCTCATTGTTAGCTTTGTCAAGGTTGTCCGTACCAACAGCTGACGGGTTCGGGGTCCTTGCAAAAGCACCCTCAGTCCGGTTATAGTGCTCCATCTGAGAGAATGGCGCTCGAACACGGGCCTGGGCTTGAAGGGATGCATCCAGAAGGCTGTTGGCCTGCTGAGCCAGGCCCTGCTGCATGAGGAGTGGGAAGCGTGCCCCAGCTCCTTGAAGGAGGTTGGGTCGCAGGTCGAGGGGTAGCATACCGCTTATCCTCTGGCCAGAGAGAGGATGAGAAAGAGATGCAGAAGGATGCACGCCTAATAGACCCATCCCACTACGTGCTGCATTTTGCATTCCTGTGGCAAAAGAGACAGAGGAAAAAAGGTGCATGTTATAAACGGGCACAACAAGACAGACACAGCATAACTACTTTTATGCCACTCATAGGAGAGTTTGCGAGAAAATATATTTAAACATGAACAGTCTGAAATAATCTTAGTGTGACCGCACCATGCCAAAAACTCTAAACAGTACTAAAAGCCAGGTAAGGATCACAGACCATGAATATGATTTTGAGGAATAAAAGCCAAAACAGAAACTATGCACCCTTCTGTTACAGTCAAACTGTTTCCAACCCCCTGTATTATAATGACACAACATTAAGGTAGGTTTACTACATGTTCCTTACATTGTCATGGTCTAAATTAACACAATTACAGTATGAAAAGGCAAAATGATTAATTAAGAAGCTATTAAATAATGAAAGCCTCACCCTGTAGTGTTATTTCTGCAGTATCTACATTCTCTGCAGATGGAGTTGACTTTTCTGTACTGGCTTGCTGTGGTTGGGCTCCAGCAGGGTTAAAGACTCCTGTGCCTGGCATTGCTGAAGGGATGAAGTTTGCTGAAATAGTGCTTGTCGGTGGGATTATGGCTCCAAACGTAGAGTCTTTGTTGTTTTCTTGAGCTGCTGACATTGAAGGTTGCAGCAAAGCTGTTGGAAAACAAACAATAGGTTGCTTTTTAGGGTATGGAACATTTAAAAGATCCATGTAGAAAGCAGACAGCATGCTTATGCAACTAAGCCCCATGTAGAGACTTGAGATGTGTTTAACATACATGTTTGAGCTGAGGTAAGGCCAGTTCCAACAGCTGACTGCGCAACCCCAGGAGTTGTCATGAAACCTGAGCAATAAAAATACATTGATTATGAAATAACAACCTAAATTCATGACAGTTAATTTACTAGAGGAATGGGAAATTTCTATCTACCCGGAGGAGGCTGTGATGCATTGAAGCCTGCCCTCAGGAAAGGGGGTGGAGGGCCAAAGCCTGGCGGAGGCATTGCCATGGTGACAGGAAATGTGGGCGGCACCAAGCCTACAGCGGGAACAGTCTGTGCCACTGGGATCTAACATAGAGAACCAAATTGAGTCCTGAAGCAATATTAAAAGTGCAAAACTTGGTAGTTTCAAATGAACAAAGTTGTACACAATTTAAGTAATAATTTACCCTGCTTCTTTTTCTCTTTAGAAAGACAATTAGAAGTTTTAATTATCAGTATATTCGAACTAAACTAATTATACACTTACTATAGAAGATAAGAAAATTCATTATAGAAGATACTTTTACCAGAGAGAGACTTTGACATGGTTCAGATAAACAGTCCAAAAAAAACCCCACCACAAACAATTTAATGCACGTCACCACACATGATTTGTATTACCAGGGGAACCTAATGTACCTGCACAGGCATCATGGCGACAGGCTGCGTAAAGGTTTCATTCTGCGAGTTGGTGACTGTACTGTTCTCAGCAGCTGCAGGCTGAACCTGGGCCTCTTTAGCTGCCTCCGCCAAGTTCCGCTGAGCTTCCCATTCTAACGAAGTAAGCAAAGTAGGAATAAAACATCCATTGGTTCTTCACTGTGTTACCAATTATAAGAGTGTTTTCTTCACACAAAGGTACATAAATAGTGTTATAATACTCACCACTGTTTACTGTTTCCTGGTCAATCATGCCTCCTTCTGCAAAGCCATCCAGGTCATCCAGTTTAACCTTCTCCCAGGGAATATAAGTGACTCCGAGGTCTACGTCCCAGAACTGCTTGTATTCTTGCTTTACACCCTTGTTCAAGGCCCAGGCAATCTACAGACACCACAGCAATGTTAGAGAAAGTAATCAGACTACACAAACCCAGAATGGTCAACATCTGTGGATGAATGTACTACAGTACCTCACATTTTAGTAGTCATGCATGACAAGAATTGAGAGAGAGTTTGGCAAGACATGATTACAAACCTTTATAACCTTGGAGCCAATTTTAAAAGAGCCTGTGCTTAACTTCTGTCGGGCGCGGTAAGCATCTTGTCTGTGCACCATGCAGATGTAAGCACAGCCTCTGGGAGGAATCATCTATGCAGAAAGGAAAAATAAAGTTATTAAAGACAAAGGCAGTTCAGAATTTCCCAAACCTAGTGCTGTGGTTTGACCATTCAGTTTCATGATTATCTCTTATAGGACTCCATTAGCTAACATGACACAAAATTACACACATTTTTAACAATGTATTTAGGGAACCCTGATTCAGTCAGCGTGGTTTTAACGAGGACAACAATTTATGGTACGTTGTACTGATTACTGATAAAATGGCAGCAACATTTACGAATTTACTCTTACTGGCGTGTGTTAAGTGAAACCAATACTGCATTCATGTGAGTGGGACAACACCCAATATATAGCAAACACATTTTTTGACAGTTAGGGTTTAGCTCTTTATTTCTTATTTGTATAAACGGCAACACTGGCCACAAAAAATCAATTTTGTCATTGCATTGCATCACGGTATTATGATACATACTTGATCATGAAGATGCTGACAACAGCCATTCCCAGGTTTAGGGGCCTCATAACACTTGACTGAAGACTTTTTAAATTGTGCCAAGCAGCCACAGGGGCCTTTTAAGTGATTTATGTTACCAGTCCAAGACGAGATAAATTTATAGACAACAAAGAGAAAGTCCACCCAGGGCAAACTCACGTTGATGGATTCAATCTGGCCAAACTCCTCAAAGAGATTAGTAAGATCTTGCTGGGTGGCCTTTTTGTCTACTTGTCCCACCCACAAAGTAGTGCTGCAAACTGAAATGTGGAAAAGGCAAGCAATAAGGGAGACAAACAATTAAATATGAGATCCTATGACAAACAGGCCTTTATATCACAGATAAACAAATATATATATATATATTATACACTGCTCTACTTCGGCTTAATTCTTAAATCAGTCATTTTCAATTGCTAAAATTAATTCAAGCTAATTTATTTTAGGGAACATGTCTGATCATACCGCTTAGAACTTTGGAGCGAATGGGAGGAAGGCCTTTCTTTTGTCGTTCCTTTTCTCTCTCACGCGCTCGGCGCTCACTAGAGTAGGAGCGGGAGGATTTCCTCTTTCGGTCTCTGGACCGTGATCGTGACCGTTTCCGGTGCTTGCGCTTCCGAGAGCCTGAGCGTGATCTCGACCTCCTTCTCTTAGGTGACCTGCAGTAAAGAGTGAGATGCATGTGAGAACCACACAAACTTACCTCTGTGACACTCACTGAGCCAATATGTTATTTCCAATAATGGACAGTTTCTCTAACCTAGAGCGAGACCTTGAGCGCGTTCTTGAACGAGTACCACTGGTTTTCTTCTCATCCAACTCAAAATTCTCCTCGTCTACGGTATCTTGTCCCTCATCGAGCTCCATGTCCTATACAAAAAAACATGCACAAGATACAACTCCGTGTTATTTTAGACTACCAAGTCCAATACATCATGTTTGCTATTTAGACAATTTACCAATTACTAAACACTATATTTTAGAAACAACAAAATTCGTGTTAAAAGATTCCTAAACTATCAATCAATAATGGGGTAAAAATGGGAAAAAAATACTATCTAGACAGGGAGGATCACAAGTTATCCTCGTACAAATGGTTTCCTGAATATTTATTTTTAAATTTGATCAGGTGATTGAGAAGTAAAACTGCTCAAACCGAAACAATATATTTCTATGTTAATTACTTCCTAAAAGCGGTGTAATTCACCGAGTGAGTGAATTCAGGACTAAGCTTTGAACAACTTGCTAGGTCATTTTTTTGCAGGAGTTATCCAAACAGCACTGCACAGAACAGTGTGCATTTACCTAGCCAAGGTTATAAAGTTAATGTAGATAAGGAAGAACTTAGAAACAGCTATGAACCCCCACACAACCAAGCATTAAATATTTGGCATTGCCTGTTGCTGGTTGTCAATGGAGTCATCCATTTTGGTTTCCTGTTCTTGGAGCTGTGGCTGGACACTGCTCTGTGCTGGAGGGGCAGAGTTTTCAGAGCCAAAGATGGTCTCCTGACTCTCCATGGCCATCGACTAAGGTACAAAAACAAAGAAAGAAGAAAAACATAACGAAAACATTCAATTTGGTGTGAGGTTTCTGAAAATATTGTTTCTCTAAGCAGGCACTGCCTTTACTAAGTGTAGAGCATACTATTCCTAATGTTGAATTTTTTTCATCCAGACCTTTACTAATGTTCCTTTTCATACATACAATACTATTGCTAACAATTTCTGTAAAGTAGCTTCGACAATGTTGACTGAATATTTATAACGTACATGTTCCCCTAGCAATGGTGGTACAGTGGACATGTCTACAATAGGTAAATAAGCTGTATGTGTATATAAGTATGTTTGAAACCAGTACCTTCTGTTGATGCTGCTGGTGCTCCATGATTTGTTTCTGAAACTGTTCAAGGTTCTGCTGCTGGAGCTGCTCAGCCAACTGATGAAAAATGGAGTTGTTGATAGACTCTGAAACCATGGGCCTGATTGGAAAAAGAAGAGAGGCTTAAAATCACTCACCATGCTCTTTACCTTCTCTCTAAAATAAACACTTGCTAGGTCACAAAACAGAATGCTAAACATCATGAACATGTAGATTAGGATTCTTAAATTGCTCTCACAGCTGTCAGCTATATTGGTAAAGAAAAAAAGAAAGTAAACACTCGGTAAATTTTGAAAAAATGACCTTGAAATGTGCTCAAATGAAAAAAAACAAAAAATAGAAAAGTGCATACAACTGAGAGGCTGATGTATCCTTTTTTGAATCCTCGCTGGTTTCTGACTCATTGCCAAAATCAAACTGACCCAAGAGTTTCTGCAAGAGAAGAGAACAAAATCAAAACCATTCTTGTGTGTCAGTGGCCACAGAGGCAACTCCCTCATTCAAAATGCAGTCATAAATCAAAAGTAACACACTTGTCATCAGTCACCCTTATATGTACGGAGACAAAACTAAAATGCTAAGAAAATCCTCTTGACACCTAAAAACTGCTGAACAATGCCAGTGTATATGTGTTTCACCTTGTTAAAGGAGGATACTCTCTGCTCAAGAGGGTTTAGTGTATTAGCTGCAGCTGCTGCTGTGAGCTGGGCAGTTAAGGCCTGCAGCTGGACAACCAGGCCTGCATCCAGAGCCTGCAGCAGTGATGGCTGAGGCTTCTGCTGCTGCATCTGCAGGCTTTGTACCAACTGCTGCAACTGCAAACACAGACAAATACTTGTACAAAACCAGCAGTACAATGTGAACTAACATGAAGCATGAATAATGGGGTTTAAAGCTATTTTAACAGATTATAAACATAACTTAAAACATAACAGATCATTATCTGAAATTCTATTTAATATTTTCTATTTTATATGAATAGCTCAGACCTGAGCTAACAGATCTTTCTTTTAAGAGGGAACAGATACAACCCATTTCTGGGCATCCAAAAAAAAAAAAAAAAAAAATAGTTCTTGGCGTCACTGAGGGATTCAAGACTCACAGAATCAAGTGAAGTCATCAAGTGTGAAGGTGAGGTTACCTACAAGGATTTTCAAGTACTTGCTGGTGACTTGCTACTTACTAGTAACATTTTGTCCCTAATGGACTAAACTTTGTGTCCTGGGTGGGGTGGATGAAATCTGACACAGAGAGACAATGGCTGACCTGTTGGCCCTGAGGGCTCTGTAGGATCTGCGCTACAGCTGCCATCGTGTCAGAGTTAGAGATCTGAGAGGCCCAGTCTGGTAAATTCTGCACTATATTGGCTGGGGTGGCAGGAGTTGCAGGAGTACCTGTTACAGAAGGTGAAAATATTAGGGGGGAAAATAATATGTCTGAGAAATATATAAAGACAGCAAACAAGCTGGGGCTTTACAAGTTTGTATCTAAGTATGACAGCTTCCAGATTAAAACCACTAGGTGTCAGCATTACTCAATAAGACATCAAAAGGACTTGCAGTAAAGGACAACTGACAAACAGTTTTGAGAGGTGAGAGGATAAACAAATGTCTGAGTCTGAGGAACTGAGCTACATTTATTGAAAGTGGTGTGTGCATGGTATTATTACTATTATTAGCTACATTGTGTTAACAGAGTAATAGACCATACTAAAGGGTATGAGAGTTAATAAATAGCTAACCAGGAGTTGCATTGTTTACAGGGACAGCACTGCTGGCAGTTACTGGTGTGACACTCGGGGGTGGGAGGCCTGCTGCCATGTCCAGAAGCGGCTGGATGATGTCACTTTTGAATACATTGTTTTTCTGCCATAGATTGAGTACTCGAACAATCTTGCTCTGAAACAGAAACAAACGTGTATAAGAAACTGAAGCTGTGATTTTCAGGCCCAGAAATGAGGTTTGTTTCTTGCTATTACACAGTTAATTTATCTCATGAGAAAATCAATAAGTCGTTCATGGACTGAGATGACTTGAGCAGGGAACGTTAGAAAGAAAAACTGCAGGGCATGAGTTTCTGAAGACTGGGACTAAGAAGCACTAACAAAAACCAGGACAGTTAATCAGTAACCATCTTAAATTTTGCCTTAATTTAAACCATCACAATTATTAAGCGTAGCTGAGAACTTACAACATTAAACAAAAGGCTGAGAAGAATTTAGAAGGACATACCTTGTCATCTGCGGGGCACCTGTAGAGGTTCTGAAAGGTGCTGACGATGTTCTTGCTGAAGCGTGGAGCAAACACATCTTTCTCTTGACCAAACTGATGTCGGGACTGCCGGACAATGGAGTCAATGACGTACAGACCAGGGACCTTGTATTCTGGCTTGCACTGCAGAAAGAGTGGACATAATTAAAAATGAGCAGGGGGAAAAAAAAAAAAAGTATACCACAAAAGACTTAATTACAACTAAAGAGTTGTGGCAGCAACTTACCTTCTGGATGAACTTTTCCACACTCTGGACCACATGTTTGTAAAACTGAAGAAGAGACAAGGCAATTATTATTAAATGAACTCTCAGAAATGCAATAAAAAACTGCACCAAACACTGCACAAAGTACTGCACACTGCGGTACAGTTGCTGTTTTCTTTCCTAAAGACATTCAAGCTAATACTGACAAAATACTACATCAGTCAATATGAAAAAAAAACTTGAGTTAAATTGGATGTCTGAGAAAGCTAATAAATAAATAGTTTATTCACACAAGAATTTGCTCAAAACAAAGGTGTAAGCAATGATAGACATTTATCCACAAACAAAAGCTCAGAGCAGATGCAGAACAGATTAGAAAAGATGCCCGACTGTTTCAGAAAAATAAATTAAGAAATTGCGGGTGGGTTTTCCCAGACAGGGATTAAGCCCAGTCCTGGACCGGGCAGCAGTCTGACCAGAGATTCTCCACTTCAAGTAAAACGTAGTCCAGGTTTAATCCATGCAAGGAAAATTGACCCGCAATTAAATAAATAGATCAATTGTAAACTGTTCACAAAACAACACTAGGCTATAAGAGAAAAATCATTCGATTGGTTTTATCAAAGTGCAGTATTGGTATTAGATATGTCAGTCACACATTTCTGCACAAAAAGAAATTACTTTCTTGAATAACTGTTGCAATGTTACCAACACATCCACTAACCTGCTTCAAAATATATTACATTACATGTACGTGTCATAAGATTTGGACTGCCTCATGACTTGTTTGTCACTAAGAACAAAAATACTGAAAAGCAAAAATACAGTAAAACTGATCAAATGAAAGGCACATTTATGAAGAACACAGAATGCTCACTGAAAAAAAAAACCCCCACTGATATCTGCAGTGCATAACCTCCCCGACGCAAAGATGTGTCACATTTAAATAAGTATATTTGAGTTAACCAAGTAAAACTTTTGACAGTGATTATGTAATACAATAATAAGTATCAATTAATCAAGTACCTACGTGCTATACGACTCAAAGTACTGAACTTCTGAAAGGGCAATATGAAGTTCCAGTGTGCCTGCACTTTTCACAGAGTATTCCATTTCAACCAGCTAACCTATATTTAAAAAGGTTTTAAGGTCTCTAACACGGAAGGAAGGATACTTTTCACCTTCAAAACTGTAACAGGAATAAAAGATGCTGTTCAGTTAGTTTGATCTTCCTAAGCATGAAAAAGCATTTCTTTTCGACAGATTATGAATGCTTCTGAAAAGCGCAAAATTTGTTGCCTCTCTGCTTTAAATTACTCAGAACTAACTTAAAATATCCACCTGAATGAATTCATGTTAATTAAAACAAACATTCTTCAGCTGCAGATCAGCACTACTGAATACTAAGGGATGGGAAGGTTCCAAATAAGAACTGATTCGAAAATACCTGGTACCGGGTACCCACTCGTTATTTCTTATTTCTGTTCTGTTAATCGGTTAATCTTATTTCTGTTCTGTTAATTGTTTCGCACAAGACGCTTCTTGATAGGACCGCTGCTGCAGTGTTCGGGCGTTTAGTCCTGCAGCCTGCCGGCAGACATCCATGCAAGCCAGCAGACACAGCAAGTGTCCAGGGGACTTTGGACCCAGAGCCCGTCGTACAGCGCCAGTCGGCATGATATTACGTCAGTTGACGCTGTCAGACGTTCTAGTGTTAAACATCGCATCTGCTAGGACGTGTGTGGTTATCTGCCAGGACCTGTTTTAGTTGAGATTCGCTAGGTTTGTTTTTTAAAAAAAAACAAACAAAAAACAAACAAATACACATTTACTTTATGTGATGTTATTTTCTTCAGCTATGTATTTAATGTAAAAGTGCTAATTGTTTTATTGTTAACAAATCAGCTGACTGTTTGGTTTGAATCATTCTGAATAAAGACGGGTTATTTAAACAGTTGTCCTCTTTTTTGTTTTTTGTTTTTACCTTTGTGGAATCGAAATAGGGAATCGATAAGAACCGGGACCGAAATTGGAATAAAATAAATTCAAACAATCCCTACTGAATACGTAGAGCAGTGTGTGTGTGTGTGTACCATGCAAACAGTGCCTTCGACAAATAAACATACAATCACACTGTTAGGCAAAAAAAACTCTCCACCATAACATTTTGATAATTGATTTCTGGCAATAAAATGTATTTAGGCAATATATAATTATAATTTGCCCAGCCACAGGGTGCTGTAATCTTTTTTTAGAGTAATTTATTGAACAACAGTATTCCTACCCATGAACATAGCTAAACTTCTAAACATTATTTCTTTGAGATTTGTGCATACACAAAACACTGAAATTGATCAAATCTTGACCTCAGAACTGAAAAGTCATGCTGAACCTGAAAACAAGTGCATTACACTCTTAATGCACATGAATGTATTATGTGCCCACGGTGCAAACTTTAACATATGAGTAAAGGCTAGACCATCTGGTCCTCACAGAAGAGCTAATGGAGGTTAAATTGGTGAAAAGGTTCATACGATGACAAAAAAGTGTCAAAAGTGCACTGCAGTTTGCTGTGCATTGGGCTGACCATCACCAAAAGTGCCTACAAAAGAAATGTGCCCATCAGAATTGGGCCATAGAGAAAGAGAAAATTATTCTGGAATGGTTTGAGGAACTTGACTTGACCTCCAAATTCTCCAGATCTCAATCTGAACAAGTACTCAAGCTGAATTACCATTTACTGGACTTAAAGGATCTGCCGTTAACGTCTTGGTGCAGAGAGCACGGCACACCTTGTATGTCTTATGGAGTCCCTGACATGACTGGTCATGTGGTGAGAGGGGGGACCTACAAATTACTAGCCAGATAGTTTAAAATGTTGGGGCTGATAGGTGTATATTCCTGGCGGGATTACGTGGCCGGCCCAAAATTATCATCGGCCCACCGGGCAAACGTCCAGTATGCCCGATGGCCAGTCCAGCACTGGTTCTATCCAGAGCTCTTATTACTTACTACACAGGATCGGTAGTTGTCTCCAATAAATACATTTTCAAAACTGTTTTTAGTGCCTGCCATACCACACTTCAACAAGGTAAACCCCCCAACCCATGAAGTTTATAATGTGATCCCCAAAAACTGTCACTGGAGTTACCACTTACCACTCTTCATTTTCGCTTTCACATTACTGCTACCTTCATGCCATATGTGCAAAAAGCAGATTATTAGCTAGGGTGGCAACTCTAGTAATTAGCAAGCAGATCACATCCTAAACTGGGTCTGGCCTTTAGTGAATTAATCTCCAACAACGGGTGCATTCGTAAATTTTACAAAGTTCAAATACAACAGCACAAAGTGGCAAAAATCATTACTAGTAAGCAATTACTTCATGAAGGGTCTGCTCCAACAGGGAAAAGCAACAAACCTTAAAGTAACAGTACTAGTTACCAAGCTTCAAGGGAACTCAAATACAACACAGAACCCTGCAGCAAGTCTGCATACGTCACTGCCTGATCTCCATTACGGTAGCAAAATAAGGCAAGTAATAACCATTTGTCTAGATTTATATTATTGCTTACATGCCAGATTTAGAAACCCTCTTTTTACCCGTAAATTTTTGTTTTCTCCATTTCTGTCACATCTGAAGGGCTTGACATAGATTCCCTTTCTGATGTGACAGAAATACAAGTGATCATATTTTAACCAAATTAATGTTTTTTTCCTTGATAAGGGGAAAATGGTAAGGGGTAATGGTAATATAAACTACAATAAAGTAGCTCTTAGTTCTAAATGCAGATGAGTCAAAGATGAGTCAAATTGGACAAAAGGATAGTACTGGTCCATCAGCTTTTGTAAGTATGTCATCCAGCCCGCTTGAGCTCAGCCAGCAGTCCACAGCAGGACTGGGATGTTTTCTCCAGCAATATACACATCTCTGCGCGGTGCGCAACTTCGCTATTTGCTGTGTTTCTGCATGGTGTCTCATTTAATGTGAGAATGGTCCATAACAAAGGCGGAGTTGCATATTTGATCTTGCCCTTTGCAGTAATAAATTAATTAATTAAGTTGTCTTTAAAATGAGCCACAAACATTTTCTGTGCAGGTTAAAATTCTATTTTTATACTGGAGGTAAAGGATGAACTGGTATTGTTGCTTTCAGACTTTTTTGCCTTCCTTGTCCAGCATCTCCCTCACATCAACTGTTTCAGTTTAAATTTCCAAAACATTGGTTTCTGTCACACTCGCCCTAGCAAAACAATAACTAATGAGCTGTCTGCAGCTTAGATTTTCTGTTCATAAGAATCACTAAGTGACAAAACAAATAAAAAATTATTTTTTTCATAGACTACATCGGTTAAAGATTAGACTTTCTCATATTTTATATCACATCGCTTTTTAAATCTTTACCAAGAGTGCCAATATCTACAGAGCTGACTGTTACACCTAGTCTATACAGACTACAGAGTTAGATGCAAATAAAATAGATAATATATACATAATATACATGCTGGTAGAGAAGTAAGCACCCTCCATGAGTAAGTCCATGACTGTTTTTTACAGATAACCGTGGCTTAAGCCAAATGGACTAAAAAAAACCTAAGTAATGAAACAGGGAAGAAACAATGCTAGCCATAGATACCCATAGTTTGTAATGAATCATACATTTTAAGTTTAAGCCCACTCACAATGTCTTGCTTGAATGTGATAAAGAGCCTTTGTACACCACTGTTACAGGCAGGCAAGCCCTTTCATATTTCAACCACTGACTTCTACTTTAATGTCGCTAGTTGCAATAATACTACACATCGTTAACTATAGTTAGAGTTACCCATAGTTAAATATTTTGAGTATGACTTCTGTGTCATCAAAACATAAAATTAGAAAAAGTGCCATTTTTCAGGCCGCAGTGCTCATTCTACAAAAAAAATGTAGTTTAAGAGGCAACTTCATTATAAAGCAATTTAGTGCTTCACATGCCCTTAATTAGTTACATCAGGATAAACGGATAAGGAAAAACCAAGTGCACAAGGTAGTGGGCTACCAGGACAAAAAAGGCCCTTGCATACAGTTAACCAGACAAGATCTGGCTGAGATTTAAAAGGTCACTGAATGATCTGAGAGGTGCACCAGGAAAAACACTGCCAAGAAGGTCTCAGTTTCACGGTCATTTAAAATGATGACAGATAGCATGCCTCAGAGGAAGTGCCCGAGCCCTCAAGTTGGTGTGGGTTGGTATAATGTGACAAAGAGAGAAACTCAAGGATTTGAGTACTGAAGAAAACTATAGCATTCCACAGCAGATCTAAATCAAATAAACTTGAGAATAAGATGTTTCATGATTGCACTTAACATCAAATTACATTAAGCATTACATTAATGGTATACCACAATTGCTGAAAAAAGGTCATTAGAATATTCATTATTTTTATGAGGAACATTTGGAAATGGATACAGTCGTATGCAAAAAATTGTATACACTTATAAAATCTTGAAACCATACTAACATCCATACTGTAGTGTTGATGGGCTTATTGTACAATATGATGCAGCACAGATGCAGAAGCCTGTAGTTGGCAGTCAGATAATGTTAATTAATGAATCTGTTTGATTCCTCCATAATTGAGCGTTTACAAATGTATACTGTATGGGTGACATGATCGAGGTGCATCTATGGATCACAAGATGCACAAAACACTTCTAGAGTCATTGGAGTCCACTGACAGCTGGCATTTTTCTCAGCTGTAGTCATATGTTAAGCCCATCCCTGAGCACTGACTTTCATTTAACTACTGTAACAAAGGACTGACGGGAATTAATTTTGAGAGGGGTTGGGTAGCATCACTGATCAAGAAATATCACTAACAGGAGAGAACAAAAATAAATAAAAATCACAGATGAAATTGCTTAATGTCTTGGTACACCACTATAAAAATGTAACATAGTTCAGTTACATTTTGTACACATTTATTGTTTTAACCTGAGTGACAGAGTCAAACTCAAAAAAGTACATACTTGTGACTTCCTTTTTCACTGGGATATAAAATAAGGTAGCAGACGGCACAAATTTCATTAGTTATTCATTGCATAACCCAGGCAAAGGGCAATAAACAGACTAAATTCTCTCTAGGAATGCTGGAGATTTGCATGATTGGGGCATATTATTCTGTCGTTTTATTATATACAGTGGTATAGGCAAAGGTATAATTAAAATTTCCAGTGGTATATTGTAAATCACAGCCTGAATAGATTATATAACTACAATTAACTAACAACTGAATATACCAAATTTTTGCGCAAACAAAAATAAACTTGCCATTTACTCTGTTGCTTTATTTTTAAAATACCTTTTGAAAATCAATTAAGAGTACTGATCAGTAAATACAAAACTACTGAAAAGGCAGGTTTTTGTGTTTTAACATCAGCCGTACAATCCAAACTGAGAATAAAGATGCAAAAATACCTAAAAATAAAGCAAATTTGTTAAAATCTCCCTAAAGCCAGCATTAGTTGCTACATCAGTCGAAGGCAAGTTCTTGCATAAACAAGCCATAATTCCATTGTTACTTGTTATTCAGACCTTGCTGGAATTATATATGTCTATAATTGTTATACAGACCCTGCTGGTTGACTGCCTTACCTACAGTGTGACTCTCACTGTGTGTGCATGTGCTATCTGACAATCGCTAGTAACAGATAAGTGTTAAGTGTTTGTGATGCATCCAAACACTGCAGTCTCAAGTAAGTTCTGTGCTTACTGGTGGCATAGCAGTGTAACTGGTATACTGCCCACTACAATTTTATATTGGAGGAAGTGTGGAGAAACACAGGTCTCCAGTCCATCACAGGGCAGACACACAGAGAAACACATTCACACACACATTCATCCCTAGGGGCAATTTTGAATTTCCAAATAACCTGACTTGCATGTTTTTGAACTGTGGGAGAACGAGAGAGAGTGTGTGTGTGTGTGTGTGTGTGTGTGTGTGTGTGTGTGTGTGTGTGTGTG
>JBBPCX010000001.1:48747604-48764221 GCA_037974365.1 Hydrocynus forskahlii
GTGTGTGTGTGTGTGTGTGTGTGTGTGTGTGTGTGTGTGTGTGTATATATATATATATATATATACACACACACACATATATATACACATACATATATACATACATACATACATACATATGCATACACACACAAATAGATATTTTTCCCCAAAACAGAAACAGCTGACTATAACTGTCCAAACTAAGAAACAGGGTCACATTCTGCTGGTCACATTTTAATAATTAAAAAAAAAAAAAAAAAAATATGCCCATAACAACTCTGCGTGCCAGACAAAACCCCTCCCCAAAAAAACAAAACAGCATTACACGCAGTCCAGGCAATTAGGCCACACTTTTAGCTTCACAAGAGAACTGAAAGCCGTAAACCAAACTTAAATACCAATGGCGAACCACTGGTAACTGTGGTGTGAAACGTAGGTCTGCAAAAGCACGTGGGGGCCACAACTAAAAAGCATATTTTCTTATGGAGGGTGAACTTTTCCTCTTTGCATTTCCTATTAATTAAAATGACAACAAAGAAAAGTACATTTTAAATGAACACGCTGTGAAAGCTGTAGTCTCAGGGTGTTTTCACACCTGCACTTTTCAGACTGGTTCAATCTCTGGTTCAGTTTTCGCCCTTGGTGCAATATCTTTGGGAACACAGTAATCACATCTGGGTACGGACCAAGACAACTGCGTAGAGACCAGGAAGTGGTCTCAGTTCGGTCCCAAACAAACTCTGGAGTGCTGCGTTTATAGTGGGAATGCCATCCAACCCAACTATTAGGTATATCCACAAGTCTGAGCTAAATAGCTCTAGCATCCAGAGGTGACAAAGTATTCTGAAGCCCAGCTACCTTAGATTCAAACAGACAGTGAGAAAATTGAACCAGAAAAACTTTTATATTACAACTCCTTGTTCTGTATGGTTGTCTGAAGGCAGTGTGTCTTCTTTGCAAAGTTTTAAGTAATGCAGTTCTCATGATGTGTCATTTTCAAGTGCAGTCATTCTGACGGTATAGTTGTGCCTGGTACATTGCCCAGACACTTACCACACTAATGAACAAATGCCAACTATACTGTTGCTGACTATATTTCTGTTCTGAAACTTAAGTAGACTCTAGATCTAGTCTCATATTTATGACTTGTTACTGTTGAGGAAAGGCTGTCAGAGAAATTAGGTATGACCAATGCTGTGAGAAATCCAGAAAACTAACTGAAAACAAACAAAAAAAAAAGCAAGGTATATGCAACTGATATGCAGTTGTTTGATCTCACAATTGTCTGATCACTGGGGCGAGGAACAAAGTGGCCAAGAGCTGTGTGTATTTTTAGTGTGGCAGGTAACATTTTAATGGTAAAATGGAAGAAAATAATGTTTTGGCCTATTCAGTAGCAACAGGTTCGGTTCGGTAGCAACAGTCCCAACGTCCGATGTGCTACCACCAGCAGACGGTCGGTCTTCTTGATCAGCTTGTTTGGTGTTCTTTTTAAAGAAATAGCCCAACGTGCGTTGTTGCTCTCTTCTTTTTGACATGTCAGCAACAATGCCTTGTGAACATGTATTGCTAACTAAACGAGCTCGTGTGAGTGTGGTAGCGGGTGGGGCTGCAGGTAGTGCCCCCATGAGCGTGCCAGCCAGCTACGTTTTTTCATGAGTAATAAGCTCTAAATATAATTTTATTTTACTTATTTTACACCTGTGAGAAAACCCATGACCAAAATGGCATTTATTTGGTCATCATATCAATATTATAGAGCTCCCCCAAAATTTCACAAATCATGTTTCCAGGGTAGCTCATGTCACCACTAGGGGAGCTATAGCTCCCCCTGCTCCCTCCTAGTTCGCACCCTGTTCCCACTGCTTCGCTTGGGGAATGGATTAAATGCAGAGGAAGAATTTCACACTGTTCACACTGTGTGCTGTGCTGTGGTGTGTGCAGTGTGCTAAGGTGTGTTGAAATTCTAGTGGCTGTTCTATGCCCATTGAATGCTATAATCTCGTTCCATTAAGACATTACTTCGCAATTACATAGTAATTACAGAGAATGCAAGGTATACTGACTTAATCATTGTTAAGTTATATGAGTGAGTGAACCAGCTGACAGATACTTGACACACAATGCAGTGATTTGCTGCGTAGAAAGCCCAAAAATATGTCAACAAAGTATAAGATGTATATGGGCAAGGCTAAACAAAGCTTGTATGCTAATGAGCCAAGTAATATGGTTCAATCATTGACATAAAACTTTTACTGATATGTCCCAAAGCCAGGGACTGGGACCAGTGTCATTGAGGAGCCATAATTAAACATTATGTAGTACTGGGCGGTATACCTGTTCATACCAAAAACCATTTTTTATTATTGTTATGATTATACCGCAATACCGGTTAAGATGGTCTAAACAATAGCCGCGTTTACATTGACACATTTTTCAAAACGACTGAATTTAATCAGATTAAAAGAACCCAACCGAACTGTTTACATGAGCGTCAAATAAAGAGATCCGTGTTTGTTCCATGTTTGCAAGTTCCAGCCATTTAATCCAATCGTACATTATTTTGACAAGTGCTGTGGTAGACCTAGGCTACTTTTCTGGTACAGAAAAAGAGAAAATACTCCGTCTGAACCTATGAGGCTTCCTTTCTCCTTGTTTATCACGTCTCCGTAGCGTGTCAGAAGCGTTTTAATGTGGGAGTGTGCTTCACTCGGCGTCTTGCGCTCTGGTGTGCTGCCTTGTCGATAAATGCTCCCTTTAAGTTTATACAGTTTATAACACTGATAATGATGAGAAATAACCAGATATGTATAATCAAAGAAAAATATATTTTATTTAAATGAGCAGAGCCTAGAGAGAGTGTCAGCGACTGACCAGTTTTTGTTTTTATTTAGTTCACTGTTGCACCTGAGGTAAACTCTACTTGGCTACTAGCTAGTAACTACCTGCCGCGAGCTCCCGCATATGTGCAGGAACAGGGTGATTGTTCCAATAATCGGTTTGCCTGTTTACATGAGTAAGTTTCCTCTATCGACCGGATTGAAAGAAAGCTCTAATCCACCTCTTTTAATCAGAATGAAATTTAAACGGATTCAGTTGAATCCGATTACCTGAACCGGTTACATGAGACGTTTTTAATCGGTTTCCGTAATTAATCAGATTAAAAGTGAAAAATGTAAACGGTGCAGCTGGAAACTGTTTAAGGGGGAACATAAGCAAACATTTCATTTGAAATGCTCATTGTTCGAGCTCGTCTGATTCTGACGATATGTGTATGATTCTGTACGTCAACGGGATCCTGAGTTAACAAAGATAGTCCAAACTACGGGCTGAATAATCCCCCAAAGTATGTTTTAATCTCAGCATTACAAAGAAACATGCTTGTGTTTAGGCTTTAGCGGTTAGCTCTTTGTGTCACACACATCATTTAGTCTGACAGAGCGGACACACAACCGAATTAGAGACCCAACTCCTTACCGTGCATCATGCCTGTATTTATCCACAATAAGTCCAAAATTTGGCATAAGTGAGCCAACCACATGCCATCTAGTTTTTGTTCCCCAGAATTTGTAATGGCTGAAACTTCCTTAAGCGCATTGTAGGGGTGGGAATCTTTAGGCACCTCACGATTCGATTACGATTCAGAGGGCTGCGATGCGATTATAAAACGATTATTGATGCATCTTTCTCCTCCCTCACCTTGGTACTTTCAAAGCAAAGCATTTGTAATAAACCAAAATGAATTTACTTCCAATTTCTTTTATTATCAAAACAATCAGCTGTAATGAAATCACAGCTTTGACACGTAAATAATGCTTGTGAACATCATCGCTTGCTCGATGGTCCTCTGGTTAGCGGTGGCAGCTACCATCGGCTGTTTTTCTTGTGCCCCTGGGTGAAAACGTTCAATGTGGTATCTCATGTTTGTCGTGTTTCCAAAATATTTCAATTTAGTTTTACACAACTTGCATATAGTGTGACTCTTGTCCAGGTCCTTTTTCCGTTCAACTTCATAAAAGCCAAAGCACTTCCAAACGCCTGATTTTAATGTTGAGGGTGCTGGTCGTCAGAGATGTTCAGAAGTCATTTTTACCAAGTCTTTTGTGCTCGAGTCCAAGTAAAGTCTCAAGTCTTTAGTCCCAAGTCCAAGTCTATAGGGTGCCGTTTGTAAAAACAGCTCAACAAATTTAGAGGTGTCATTTTTTCATCATTTAGCACAATTTTCACACATCTAGAGCTAAATACGTGAAAAAAAACCTAAATGTTGCGCTCTAAATCTAAATGTTGCACTTTGCAAACGGCGACTCTAAATGTGGGATTTTTGAGCTCTAAATGTTCAGCTCTAAATGTTTAGAAGATATGCTAATTGGCCATGCCCAGTGATTACAATTAGCTGTTACTTAGCAGGGGGCTGGGCTGCATGCTGTGATATCCCCTCACCAACATGGAGGATTTGCCTTAAATGATCTTAAATCTAAATGTTAAAGATGAAAAATATATCTCGCAATCTAAATGTGAAACTTCACAGTTATATAGGGCTCTGTGATATTTTTCCAACGACCCCTTGT
Organism: Hydrocynus forskahlii; assembly: GCA_037974365.1. NCBI lineage: Eukaryota > Metazoa > Chordata > Actinopteri > Characiformes > Alestidae > Hydrocynus > Hydrocynus forskahlii. The sequence continues at coordinate 48,752,155 of JBBPCX010000001.1, forward strand.
TTAACATAATAGCCCCCGGCAATCCTGAGTTATTAGCCGAAAACCGTTCACCTCGGACAAAAGTAATGGGACACCAGGGCGAGGTGAGCAGTTTTCAGCGAATAACTCCGGATTATGGTGAACGAGGGGTCGTTGGAAAGAGTGCGAGATTTAAATAAATAATTCCATGAAATGAACATTGTTTACGAGTTATAACACCCAAGTCTGAGTGGAGTCTCGAGTCGTTGAGGGCAAGTCTAGTCACAAGTCAAGTCTTTGTGCGACTTAAGTTTGACTCGAGTCCGAGTCTCAGACTTGAGTCCCCATCTCTGCTGGTCGTAAATCTCGCTCCTCCATCTCGTGTCTTTGTTATGTGCACCCTAGAGACTGTCCAGGCGCTGCGCTTCCATACATTAGAGTTCCGCTTTTTTTCGTTCCTCAACATTGCATTGGTGATTAACATTAACAGAATCGATTTATAATATTTTTAAATCGATTCAGAATCTTTCATTTCTGCATCGTAATGCATCTAAAACAGATTTTATATCCCACCCCTAGTGCCTTGTTCATTATGTTTAAATGTGTGAACACTGTCCAACAAATATTACTGGATGCTTGAACTACTGTTCAATACTTGAATACTGTGTCATGTATCCAGACTTGAAGCAATTGTATTACTACTGGAAGTTGCACACTTATTTTTATATTATTTATTAGTTTAAATATTTATGCTTTAATTAAGGTAAAGTCACTAACACTCTAGTGGAGAGTGTTTGTTAACCGAGATGTTCACTATTTATTTCTTTTCCAAAACTTGCTCAGGGTAATAAAAGTCTTGACAAACACCTCTGGATACTTTACTAATTCTAAATACCATTCTGGATGCTTGAAAATATGCTGTGAAAAGTATAGTTTTGCCAAAAACATGTCTTAAGAGTATGAAACCACAGTCGGCTTCCACATCTTAAAGTAACACTGGTGAAAAAGCAAATGTAGGTTCAGTCAGATGCAGTAATTCATTTAATCCTGTAAAATGTGGTAAAGGCCCAATCCTACCTTTAAACAGTTTTTTTTTTTAAAACTACCATCGCATACCGTGAAACAGATATAATTTTGAAAAATACAGTGATATAAATTTTTGGTCATACCACCCAGCTCTAACATTATCTATAACTTGGATAACAGCAAGCGACACTCATGTACATCGCATGTCTGTGATCTGAAACTACTTTAAAGTAAAAGATTTAAATTTGGCCCCACCCAGGGTGAGTCCCTGCCTCACACCCATTGGTCCTGAGTTTGACCCTGGGTACCCAAGCCCATAGTGAAGAATAAGCAGTTACAGAAAGTAAGTGCGTGAGTGAGTGAGGGAGTGAGTGAGAGAGAGAGGGAGATTGAAATGTGCACTGTCTGCATTGTCAGTGCTTTATCTGTTAAACAAGTGGCTGCTGTTTTTTACTATTTGTATCATCTACACAAATTCAAATATCAAACTGAACTCGGAATCTGCTGAGGCCCAACATTAAAAAAAAAAGAGCGAGACTAGATATTAACTTTTGATGAGAATGAACTAGTTGGGAAATGAAATAAGCCTCCAGTGGGCAAAGTAACAAAATGCATAAAAACCTCAAAAATAAGCTACTGCTGATGTCTTTGCCCTTCGAAGTGCAATAAAGCATCAGTGAAGAATAAACTTTCCAGGCTATAATGGCTTTTCTTAGTTGTGCTGTTGATCAGAGGACCACATCATCAGTTTGTCCTCAAGTTTAGTAAGACATTGCTAGAGGTAACAGTGGGAAGCAAATTCAATGTCCAAGATAAAATGGCGGTTACAGTACAAGAACGCAAATTCTCAGATTTTAACACCTTAAGTCAGGGGTGTTAAACTCTGATCCTGGAGGGCCGGTGTCCAGCACAGTTTGATGGTTCTCTTCCTCAAACATATTCACTAAACCTGACAATTAATTGGCGAGCTGAACCAGGTGTTTCTAAGCAGAGAAATCACCAAAATGTGCTGGACCACAGCCCTCAAGGACTGGAGTTCGACACCTCTGCCTTAAGTAAATGCCTGGTTATTTGATATACTGACAAAAATCATGAACAGGGGACTGTGTTCTGGAGGGATCACCCACCAAAACACTGCTCAACTATGTCCTGTATGTAGTTGGAGGCCCTAAAGTGGACATCTGGTCACATTCTGATTGGTACTAAGACAGAAGAACCTCTTTCTTGTCCCACTTCTGTCTCACATACTGTCAAGACAGATATCTGCAAGGCTGATTTCTGTTATTGAGTTTTGTAACAAAGACATATATCTGGTTAACCAAAGAAGGACATGAGGCCAAATACTCAAATACATCTTTTCATATATTAAAACACCAAGCCCACTTAACCCAAAACTCAAAGACTAGTAGACTTCAAATTAACCATAAACTGGCAGAGACAAACTCTAGTAGATTCAACGTCATCTGAAAAAGGCCAAATCAAGCACACTACATCATAACTGAATCACAGAGTTGCCATATGACTACATTTTAAATCCAAAGCAAAATAAATGCTCAAAAGAAATGACATCCCCTAGACTCTTCCATGGAGGAGATTCTGACCATACTGCAAATTAGCAAAAGTAGTCAATAATTCTGCTTTAGTCTAAGAAACAAAGTGTACATAAAACAAAAATAAAACCAACTCTATAATCAAAATCTTTTACATCTTCTGACCTAATCTGAGAAGGCTATTCCAAGCCTTCAATTATGGCACATTAAATTAATAATGATAACCACGTTTCCTGTCCTAGGCTATGCTCAATTACTGAGCAAAGTAATCAGGTCAAACATACCATTAAAGGTCTAACAATGAATAACCAACAAAACTCTGCAGCAGCAGAAGCTGAACAAAGCTCTAGACGCAACTAAACCAATCACTAAAGTGTAACAAAGACATCCTTAAATGATCCAAAAGGTGTCTCACTAAAGACTACATGAAAGAATGCTTTTGAGTCATTTTTTAATTTGGCTTCTTTCATCCTCCTTTTAAAACAGCCCATCTCCTACCTAAGCTGGTTAGGGGTTCCCTTATCACTTTGAAACTCTCTCACGCCCCATCCTCCTGCTTCACTTTCAGTGCTTTGGGGGAGCAGGGAGAGCTGCTGAGGGAAGGGAAAAAGGTGTTATTCACAGAATGCAAACAATCACAATGCAGGACAAAAGGAATGAGCTAACAATGCAATAACATTGTTAAGAAAATTGTTTGGTTGGTCATTAAAGAGAATGCCAGAACAGATAAAAAATTCACATGGCTCTGATACAAATGGGATAATGAAACCTCTACAGGTTCATGTTCCTTGGTGTGGATGCTTGTTCCGCAATCTTTCCATTTAAAACTAATCTACCTGCATGATTACTCACAGGTCCCGTATTCTGCAGGCATATTGTACCACATCAGATATGGACCTGAATACTCAAGCAACCCATGGGACAATCTTGAGAGAGAGAGAATGACTCCAGATAAAATGTGATGTGTTGTAATGTCCTAAAGACCAAAGAACACATACCATACTATAGAAAATTGTCAGAGACAAGTTTTACTTCTAACCTTGAATAAAACTTCTGGTACATACTTTAAAAGTATACTAAAACAAAAGACAACAACTCTATAGTCAAGTTTGCTATTTTCTGCCTAAGTGAGTGAAATGCCAAGCAAACAATCAGTTTCCAAACTTCAGCTATGTATTTAATATTTCCATTTTGGAATTAGTCAAAAGACCAAAATCCTGTTGCAATTTCATTTAAACAACCCTATATGTGTCACCTGTTGACCAACACACAGCTCACAACTCCAAAGCGAGGGGGAGAAAAATGCAAAAACAACCAAGGTCAACACCACCCAAAATGTGGTAAATGCCTGAAACTGATATTTATTAGATTTCATTATATAAAAACCGATCCGTTTTTAATATAGGTTTTCTTTTCTTTTCTACAACGTAGAATTCGTTACTGAAGACTTAAGGCAGGACTTAGATGTGCATCTCCAAATTTAAGACATGACTTGAAATCGCAACTCAGACCTGAGACTCAACTCAGGTCCAGATGCTCAACTCAACTCAGGTGCAGACTTGACTCACTTCCAGAGATAGGTCAAGGTTTCAGAATAGTTCAGAAATTGTACAGTAATAAGAACAGTTTATGCAATTACTATCTCAAAAAAAAAATTTAAATAAAAAAATAAATACATACATACATTTCTCTTGTTTTCCTGGCACCTGAGAGCAACACATTACTACCATCAGAAGGTGATGGCAATGCACCTAAAACTATTTACTAACCGCCAAAAAACAACAACAAAATAACAAGGAGAACATGGAAAAAATAAAAAGATAAAAACCCCGAGGTTACTTTCATGGTCCCCTGAACAATACAATGGGAACCACTTAGTGAAGGCTTGAATAAAGCACATGTTAAACGCACAGGGGCAGTAAATGACATAGAAACCACATCAGCTCTCAGGTTGTGGAGTGATATGGGACTCTAGGCTTCAATGACACAGTGGTTTTCTCCTACCATCAGCACATATTTCCTACTGGTAACAGCTTCACCTTAATAAATGGATAAAGCATTTACCAGTTTGTCAGACACATATACAGGCTTCCCAACTACACAGGAAAAACACTTTACCAAAACAAAACTGCCCACATATTTTCTCACAAGCTGCAATATCACCTCACCTATCAATCTTCAAAGTGGCATATCCCATAGCATTAATGCGACGCTCTCCCATTAAGTTTAGAAAAAGTCTTAGCTGTAAACAATAAGTGAATTGACTGCCAAATGTTCCTGGAGTACTGTTTTTTGTTTTCCTAATAGACCAAACCCATCACCAGAAGAAAAAGATGCATTAAGAGGCCACAGAAATAAAACAAAAAAAAACGACAAAAAAAATACAGGCGGCCCCCAGGATTACACTCCAGGAAAACCATTGGATTAGACTTTGCGTCTGTCATGACGTTGAAAAACGTGGAAAACAGAAGAAAAAACACTTCAGATTAAACTAAATGCATTTCCATGAGAAAATGTGAAGTTTGATTGCATGATTGCTATACAAACAGTGTTAGGAGACACATTGGTTTTATTGGCCAAAAAAAAAAAAAAAGACTCTGTTTCTTACCAAGTCATTATGGGCAAGGACAACTGAGCGTGAAGCGGCACTCATGGGCTGATGATCTTTGATCAAATCACAACGGTGAAACATGCCTTTTTTTATTTAACTAACCTGAGCTTTGGTGTCTTAAAGTCTGTTTATGAGCATATGCGTTTGTTTTTTTCACTTTTTGTCCATTTCCAGCCTACTTAACCATGACGTTAGATTCTCGCTCCAACGCACATTTTAAAGGGGACTCAACCATCCTCTCTCTCCCCTCGTATTACAGAGGCATGACCACAAAAATTGTTGTTCATAGCCCCTGATCATCTGATTGATAAGCTGTGTGCATGCACACTAAAAGATATGCTGACGGATGTTTTGACATTAGAACTATGCCTATATTTCAAAAACTCCAGGAGAAGAGGAGGCACCAAATTCCAGCTACAAAACGAAATACAAGATAGTAAAACTTAACAAAAAAAAAAAATTACAAATGTTCACTTTTTTCTTGTGTAATTTTGACAAAACAAAGTTTACATGAACTCCTAAACACTAACAATAAATTAAAAGTCTCTTAGAGATCTCTTGATTACAACATTATTCAGCCATGTTTTATTTTCTGGTTCAAAGGCTTAACAATAATTCAATGTTAAGTTATATTTCAAACCTAATACAAAATGAATCATAATGTTTTTGATTTCATTTAGATGGAGTTAAATTTAGGCCAGGTGCTGAACAATAACATAACTCCTGAAACATACAATAAGTATATCTGCCATGCTCAGTTAGCCATGTCACAAACCTTTGGGACCCTTTTGGTTGTGTTAGTTTAAGGATGAACAATTCCGCAAAAATTCCCTACTGTCAAAACTGAATAGTTTCATAAGAAACTGAGGGAAACAAGTGAACCCTCGCTGGTACCAGTCTGCTATGCTTCGCCTTGACATTTACAAGTAGTCTCATCTATGGAATACACCAAGCTGGCTACAAAACACACAATGCTAACGAATCAAAAGGTAAACAACACAGCTGCTTAATCTCTGAAGTCCAATCTGTCATATTTGTTTCCATGTGCATTAAAAAAAGCATACTGAGCATAAAAAAACAACACACACACAATCTACTTTTGATGATACAAATGTGAGAGACAGACACACTAAACCTGGAGTTATAATGTCTTATAAAATTATAACCCCAGGTCTAAATGCATTTGTTTAACATGCAGACTTTTTAACAAAACATTAAATGTGGCATGTGGCAACCTTTTGCATATGCAGCATTTTATTAGATGCTTTGTCATTGTGCAGTGTACATGTTCATGCTTTCCCCCCCCAATATGTTAAACTAGTGTGACAAACTGGGAGAGACAATTGTCTAACTATAGACAATACCATTCTTTAAAGTGTTGCATGTCGAGTTTACCAACAGGTAGTGATAAACGCTTGAGCTATTATCTATTTATCTAAATACTTGGTAAATGCTTAATATTAGATTGATCTCATCATTAGACCGACAGGTGCACTCCCGATGTATGTTAGTCTACTCTCTGACATTACTGGCACCATTAAACTGAGTCTTGTTTATGAAAAGCATATCGAAACAGCTGGACCTTGAACCCAATTTCAACTGCTTCAGAAAAAGTTCAAATTCCAGAAAAGCAGAGCTTTCTGACTGTATGCCATGTGTGTACTGTTTTATATATCCCAGTGAAATCTCAGGACAGACCTACACTCCATCAGTGTCTACAGTTCATCTGCTACTTTTCCTTTTTTACTTTGCTGTCCATTGGCAGCCTTTCAGTAGATCAAATACACAATCCTGCAGATCCAGTCGAAGCTGGGATTTAGCTTTAAAGACCAACCTACACCTTTTTCAAAATGTGAAGGCAGTTAAAAATAAATAAATAAATATAAACTTCAACACAAGTGCTGAAAAACTACCACTGATTTTCGAGAGCAGCAGTGAGGAGACTGGAGACATGGTTACTGTACAGCTAGATTATACTACCAACAAGTGAACTAAAAACATTACTCAGAGTGCTAGGAGAATAGACTTTTATATATATGTAACAAAAGTTATGTGTATGTAAAATGTCACTTAAATGCCCTTTATAACAAAAAAAATTCTATTGTTACTGTTCATTCAATATGCTGCACACTACAATTACTGAAAAACACTGAAGAATGAAAATATTTGCAGTTATACTTTTATGGCTTTGTATATTTTTGGTAAGTTTTGCGTACTAGTTTCATCTTTAGTCTCTAGTTTCTTGAATGTTTTTCAGCCCACATAGCTGTGATCTGTAAGAAACTAAGTATATAAGTGAATATAAGTGAACATAAGTGAACACACAGATGATGACGGATGCGCCTCAAAGAGGCTGATTCCACAACAGTAGGTATGTGGATCCAGGATACATTTTACTGTCTGGAACCTGAAGCCATGTCAAACGTAATTACTGAGGCCCATATCTGGCCCACTGTGAAGTCTGTGATGGCAGGGTTGGTCATTCATTTGCATCTAAGGCAAAATATGAGATGTTTGGGGAAAAAAATCTGAGAAAACAGATTGATGCATAATTCTAGATCTTGGCACTCTTTATTAGTTCTGTTTACCTAAATACTTACCTTTATAGCTTTGATGGCTGACTTGGTAATCTGGGTCATCTTCGCCTTGGAGATTGGAGGCTTGTATTCATTCAGAGAGTACAGCTGAAAAACATTGGAGACACCCATTTAATTAGAAAGCAGCTTCATGGAATGACAACTTATGATAATTTGATGTCTCACAAGAAAGTAAGACTTCAGTTCGTCTTTACTATATCTGCACTCAAGATCATTCCACAATAATACCAAGTGGTAACTTGTAAATTGAACAAATGTTTAATCTAAAACTAACTACATTTTTCTAATCAAAACACCTTATAATCTCCAGAGGAAATGTAATTTTGGTGTCTTAAAGTGCTTTTTAGAGAGAAATATATTCTATTTTGCCACGTTATCAAAAGTTACCAGTCTGGTCTATGTACACTGCAATAATTTATCATTATAGAAAGCCCTGTCTCTATTCTACGATCCTATTTTTAAAAATAAAATTTAGTACTTGATCATTTGCGTTTGTCTACATTAGTTTAAGTGGATATGTCAGACAGCAAGACACTTCAAGCCAATATTTTTCAACCTTCATTTGGTATTATGAAATTTAATTTTAAGAATCAGTCTTTAACAGTTTGACATGAAGATACTGAGGTCATAAGAGAGTGTCCAAGCATGAAGAACACAGTGTAGATGTCCTCCAAGAACAAGACTGGGAAACAGGGATCTAGTTCTTAGTCATTTATTCTATCTCCTAAATACTGGTCCATTCTGGTACAGCAGATACATTCTCCACTTCATATCACACTGCTTTTGTTTTATATATTTTACACTTACATTTACAAGAGATAAGCATCTACAAATCTTCTCGTTGCACTGTACATTCATGAGTATTGCAATGAAAATAAAGATATTCTATTTAAACCAACTTCTGTTCATGGCTAACCACTACTCAGTAAGGATAATAGAGACTACTAAATACTAATAAATTCTATTTTGAATACTTATAATATTACTTAGTAGTAATAATTATTAATGGTTAGAAATTATTTTGAACTATTAAGACTAATAAAGCACCCATTAGCCCAGCACTCCCAGGTCAATTTACTGTAGCATTAGTTGCGACCAGGCTTTATTTTAGGGGTTATATAATAGCTGTATTTTATAAATTGTTCTCCATGAGAAGGAAGCAGGTGAAACACTCAAACCCTAACTTTAGTGCTGAAAATAAGCATTAAGGATTGGATTTTAGGGTCATTTTAGTCACTTAAAGTGGCCAAATGTAGCCTCCCCATCAGACTGGCTGACAACAGAGACCAATAAAGAGTAATGGAGACTATTAAGAACATTAATCATATTAACCGCTACTGAATGGTAGTTGTAATTATTTTTATTATTATTAACTATTAATACTATAGAGCACCTGTTAGTCCAGCACTCTCAGGTCAATTTATTGTAGCATTACTTGCAACCAGTCTTTATTCTGGGAGTTATATAATAACCGTATGCTACATATGATCTCCATGAGTAGCAAACAGGTGAAACACTCCAACCATGACCTCAGTGTTGAAATAAGCATTAATGATTAGATTTTAGGGCCATTTTAGCCAATTAAAGCAGCCAAATGTAGCCCTCCCATCAGATTTACTGACCAACTGGGCATTTTGACTCTTTAAAATAGAACACATTTCTCATTACCAACCAACGCACCGTTCTTTTAATGGCTTAAACTATCTATCCTAACCATTATCTATCCTAACAGCCCATTAATTCAATTTATAATGCTGCTGGGAGACACTTTAGTACAATTTTAAACGTTCGCTCATCTCTGCTAGTCTTTTTTGTGTTTAAGTTAGCAGGCTAGGCTAGGCTAGGCTAAGATAGCTCTATGTGCTTATAGGCTGTATTAGGATTTAAATGACGTTGTGGTTTTAATATCTGAGGTTAATATAATTTAGTTTAGCTTCTATAATCAGTCTAGGTTTTGAATTGTAGGAGAAATGCACGCAGTATTGCACTAAAGTGCCTAGCAGGCTAGTTTAGTAAGCTAACAGTAACAGCCATTGAACTAAACTGTGGCCTGAACCCAGCTAAGAGCTTGGGATTAAATTAACGGATTTCACACAAACCTCGCCATTAAACGCTTTAACGGCCTCCATGTCGGAACTAGCAGGTTCGGGTCTCCTTTTCTACTAGGTTGTAAGTGTTTAGGGAGGTTCATTCGTCCGTACAGCCCGCTCTGAGGTGCGTATGTCCTGAAGTTGGTCCAGTGGGGCGAGATGGAGGAGATTCTGCTTAATATGGCTGACTGGGGGTGTAGCGATACACCGACACTCGCTCACATCCGAACGGTCTTAGATCTTGAGGTCCACATCAGAGGCGATGTTCGATATTTTATGCGCAAAAAATGTGTTAACTCTGCAAACCTCTAATGCTACATACAGTAAAATTGGTGCAGAAAAATAGACATTTATTTCAAAACAAAAGATCGCAAAGGACCTTTATTGTCCACTGATGGTTCAAAAAAGTTTGGGACGACCTAAACTCCCACATATAAAGCATTTTATGGATGGGAATCTCCAGGCACTTCATATTTTGATTTTACATACAGCTCTGGAAAAAAATAAGAGACCACTGCAGTTTATTTTTAAATCAGTATCTCTACGAGTATAACAACTATTCCATGCCAGTGTCTGTTAAATTCGTACACAAGCACACCTTGTGGGATGCGTGTAGAGCTCTACATTTCGGCTGTTGTCCTGTGGGTGGGGATTTTGGGGATGTGTGCACAGAGCGCTACGTCTCGGCTTTTGTCCAGGAAACAAAAAGTGGGGGGATGAAACAAATGAAGTGCCCATGTATGGTGGGCCCATGTATATATAGGGGGTCCTCAAGTTACGCCACAGATCTGTTCCTTCAACAGTGATGTACCTATCCTAACACGGTTCTAAAATCATAAAAACACAACTAAGCCACAGAAAAAGGAAAAGGAAAACTCCCTCACTCATACGCAAATTAGTTTGCCCTCGTAGTCCGTAAGTACGAAGCTAACAATATAAACTGAATAGGAGTGGGAGTGGGAGTGAGCGCTGTAAACTTGAAACGTTATATGTCAAGACTGTTGTAACTCGAGGACCCCTGTATATGGACAAAAGTATTGGGACACACCTCTTGGCACTTACTGAATTCAGGAATTCAGGTGGTCCCTTACTTTCACTGAAGGGCAATCTTAATGCTCCAGCATACCAAGACATTTTGGACAACACCATGCTTCCAACTTTGTGGACACGGTTTGGGGAAAAAACTTTTATATTCCAGCATGACTGTGTCCCATGAGCAACAAATACATTCACATTACTTAAGCTACTCTTTTAATTTATTTAAAGGTTCACATCTGAATCTTTAAATAAACTGGCCTGGTGGTTAGGGAGTTGCCACTGTGATCAGACGGTTGCGGGTTCAAATCCCAGGACTGCCAGTGGCACCACTGAGGCACCCTTGAGCAAGGTACCGTCCCCACACACTGCTGCCTGTGTGTTGCGTCATCGACTGCCCGCTGTTTCACTCGGGTGTATGGGTTAAATGCAAAGTACAATTTACTGCTGTTCACAGCTGTGCTGTTGTGTGTTAATGTGTGACAAAAAAGGCCACTTTAATTAACTGATCAATTAATTAATAGATCATTGACAGAGACACAAGTAATTGGCAAGCAAATCAGTAATGGCATTCAGTCAATGGAAGTCAGTGATGGCATTCAGTCAAACACAGCAAAAGGAGTGAAATTAAAGCTCCATTGACTTTTGTCCCAATGGATCAGTGTGTGTGGTTAGAGAGAGAGACTGCCTGCTATGACATAATGACGCACACACACACACACATATATATATTTATATACACGATCTAGATATGTAGTTTTTATACACCATATATATATAGTTTTTGCACACCATTGGATTTTACCACTTATACATTTATAACGTTCACACCCTGCAGATTTATATTTTGATAAGCAAGAATAAAAAGAAATGCAGAGTCAAATTTAACACACCGTTTCATCCCTGTCACTTAATAGATCGTTAAATATCAGTTATAGCTCATTAAAAACAGCAGTCTGGAGATTAATATTTATTATAATTATAATTACATTAGGTGGCTTTTTTATGGGTCAGTAGTGACAAATACAAAAAAATAGTATTTTCTGGAAAATAAAGGTACTCAAATGGTGAACATACTGTACTCCAACGGTGAACATACTGTACATTTGTTAGCAAAAATTTTCAGTGTATTGCTAGAAAGCAATAAGTGAGTAACAGGCAGAGGTAAAAAAATCAGTGTGTGCAAACAATTTTGACAAG
>JBBPCX010000001.1:48765941-48841845 GCA_037974365.1 Hydrocynus forskahlii
ATAGCGATTAATCGCATGGTTTTCAGTGATTAATCACGATTAATCACATTGTTCTACGCAAAATAAAATAAGTAATTCAAAAGTGGTGTATTGCACACTTTTATTTTAAAAGTACTGCTATGTGAACAAAAGTGCAATAACATTTGGTTTCCAAACACTTTCAAATCAAATGATTAAAAAAAACCTTCATTAACGCACGATAAAATTATTGTCGTTAAGTTAATAATGCGTTAAGGCTGTAATAACGCGTTAACGTGCTCGGTCCTAATATATACTCTCGGTATTATGGTGTAATAGAAACTGTTAGTACACTCGATAGGGGGTCTCTCGATGAGATGAGAGGGAGTGGTGCCACTATGTGGAGAAAACTGGAATATCAAGCAACCGAGCTTAATAGGAAATCTAAGAGCCAAAATCTGCACAAACTTTGTTACAGTTTTATATTTATATTTCAAATAGATTTTCTTGCACGCTTTTGATCTTTAAATGAATAACAAAAAGCCTTTGTCAACCTATTACTTCGTGCATGTGTAGTTAGAGTTACCAGGATTAAAGGAAAAAACAAATTTTGTTATAAAATTTGTTTAATGAAATTGTGGGATGATTTGCAAATATATACTGTAAAAGTTTACAGAGCATTTTAAAATGTATAATTAGACTTTACTGCACTGGAAACTTACTTTTGCACAATTATAGAACAGTACAGGCCCTTTATAAAGAGCCCAGGTCTGACCCTCTATTCCCTGTAGATATCCTGTGTATGCCAAAATCATCTGTTTTACCACTTGTCAGTGCTCATGAGGAACCTGGGAAATTTGGTTAATTGAGAAAAGATACAGTCAGTTCTAAATTTGACACAAAATAGAGCATGGTCTGTTTTGTTTTTTTGTTTTTTTTAATACAAAAAACAATGATCATGCGTACAAGACAAAATAATATTGGGCAAGAGCAGGGAAGCTGTAAAAAGAAATAGTAAAGAAATGAGAAAATGCATGCTACTGAAATCAGTTAGAAACAAACAAACCTTTGTTGACACATTAGTTCATGCACGTAAATATGCCAGTTTGGAATGAGCATTAATAAGTGGTAATAAAATGTAAATGTAGGCTGTCTGTACCAAATACAGTTTTACTTTGAGTTTTGAGATATTGTAAAGAATTATAGATTTATATTGGCTGGTCATTAACCAACATATAAATGCTGTATGTAATCAGTGGACTGGCCAGGAGATGCTGATCTTTGGAAATTTGGAAGAGAACAGGGCTTACCAGGCACAATCTCTTCGTCTTCATGAGTACATTATCTTTAAAAGGTTTCACTTAGATGTTACAGTAAACTTGACTTGATTTGTCGAGAGCGAAAAAATCTGATTTTTACTGTTTAATATGTTAATACACGCTGCATTAAAATAAATATGCTAAATGCAGCAAAACCCATTCACCACTGCAGTCATATTCAGCCATATGTTTTAGAGGACCAGTAATATTCCACCACACTCAAGGTTTGGTTTCAAAGCGAGTTTATTTACATTCATAAAATGTTTAATTTGACTGTGTACACATACACTCCCTATGCTTATTTTAATTTATGCATATGTTTATTTAATTGCACAAGCTCACTGAAGACTGTACAAATACCCCTAGAAAGAGGGTGGACAGTTTCTTTAAAAAAAACAAAAAAAACAAATTATGTCTCCATTGGTAATCACTAAATAGCAGCAATGCAAAACTGTGGAAAGTCAGAGAAAACTGAGGAAAATGGCAGAGTTTGGCTCTTCGGACTCGACAGCAGGCTTCAGAAACACAGTTCAGCAAGAATGATGCAAAAATACTTTAAACTCATACCAATACAAGACAAAGTAGCTGTGCTGCAAAGTGGGATCCTGCATAAAAAATGATTTATGATTGTTCTGTGTGTAACAAGTCTGTTCATTAATGTCTATAATAATTATAAATGCAACAATTAGCATTTCTCATCACAACACCTCAAACGTCACTGAATAAATCTAAACCTATGGCATATTCAGGCTTTAGGTGAAGGTCGTTGCGCTGTAAAACACTGTGAAGCCGTTAGTTTGAAGTGTGCCACAGAGCATGAGCTGAACATGCGGTGCGGTCTCAAAACACACCAAGGCAGTACAGCAATAGGGGTCAGATACTCCCGTCTAACTTCAAAGGTGTGAAATGTGTCATAGAGGGTTTCTTAAAGTGCCGGTGAAGCGATTCTGCGTGTTTTCATCCCTAAGGAAAAAACAGGCTTGCAGGTTCCTTGCAGATCTTTTGATCGTTTATCTCTAGATGACTTCTGAGGAATGAGAAGAAAGAGGGAAAAAAAGTATAAAAACGACTGATCTGCGTATTTTTTTTTTATTGTTTTGCAGTTTAAAACTGCATATAAAGCAAGGGTCTTGTTTGTAATGCTTTGGTAATTTAGTGACAGAACAATAACAGCCAACTGTGTTATGTTAGAAGTCTCAGAAAGCATTTTGTTTTTTCACTACACTTGTAGGAGATGTTCTCTGACCTGCTCGCTGATGAGCCTGGATTTCATCCAGGCCTGTGAGAGTGCGGAGGGACCTGCGCTCCTTGAAGGCCACTGCAGGAAGGATGTCCTCTTCATTGCCCAAAACCATTTTAGAGGCCTTGGCTGGGCCCGGCAGCTTGATAACATCTTCTAATGGCAGACTGTGAATGGGCTTTATATTCTCATTTGGCAAGCTGATACTGGATGAAGCAGGTTTCTGTAAAGCAGTCAATCAATCAATCAACCAACTAACCAAATAATCAGTCAAACAATCAATTAGTTGGAAGAGGGTAGAGTGGTCTAAGTCAGGTCAAACTATTTATATATATATATATATTTTTTTTGTTTTGTTTGTTTTTACGTAATAATATAATATATTAATATATAAAAGATCAAAAAGCTACTTAAAAGGTCAAAAAGCTACTTAAGCTTCTTAGTCCATACAGTACATTTCAAGATAGGAGCTGATCTTCTCTTTTTGATAAACTCTTGGTCTAAAATAAAACCCTCAGCTCCAAATCAGGCCTCTAGAAACACAGCAGCGTCTCATCTTGAAAGTTACATAAGAACATAGACAAACATCTGAAGTAAGGTCACCATTCATGATTACACTATTAAAAAGAAACTGGACCAAAATGGTATCCAAAAGGAAAACCACTCCTACATCCTCGTAAGAGGAAAATAAACACTGTTGTTGCTGCTAAAAGTGGAACAACTAGTTATTATGTATTACTTTTTCACACAGGTAATGTATAGATGTTGCACAGATGTTGCATAAACCTTTTCAATCAATAACTGAAATTCATTTAAAAATTATGTTTTGTGTTCCTTATATTCTCATGTGAATTTAAAGCCACTTAGGGTGACAAATATGCAGTAATAGAAGAAATCAAAGGGGTAAATATTGTGGCACTATTGTGTAGAAGTATTTTCCTTTACTTTTCAGTCTTAATTTGCCTCTGTCCCAACTTTTTTGGTGTGCTGCAGGCATCAATTTCTAAATTTCCTTATGCTTACCAAGAAGAATTACTTTTGTCAGTGAAAAGACTGAACGTCTTTTCTTTGTCCTTTCATGTGTTAAATAAAGGTTCAAGTGAATTACAACAGTACAGGTTTTAGTTTTTATTGTATTTTTGGAAAGTGTCCCAGCAGTTTTGGAATTGGGATTTGTATTTTGAATCCAAAATATTCAGCAAAGTCTGAGGAAATATATCCAACAGAATATTACTTACATGTAAAAGAGTACTTAGTACCCATTACTGTCAATACTCTAAAAATTATTCTACTCTCAATTTTGTTGAAAGTAGCTATTGAGCGAGTACTGTGAGCGAATTGTTCCTACCTTCTCGGCAGCATCGGTCTTCCTTGTTCTTTTCATGATTTCTTCTAGTCGCTGTGGTGATAAATACAATTGTGTTAATACTTCAAACAATGAACAGCTTTGTCACTGCATTTGAAACCTTCCCTTTTGCTTGGACTCTTACTAAGATCATTCTAAGTGCTCAGCAGGGCTGACCTAAATTCAGTCCAGACTGAATGTAACCTAAGGCTGTCTTACCTTCTTCCTCTCCTGTCGCTCAGCCTCCTCTCTCTGGAACCGCTGCTCTCTCTCCTGCCTCTGCTGCTCCTCTACCAGCCTCTGACGAGCCTCCTCCTCCACTCTCTGACAGCAAATGATAGGGAGGAATGTATTTCCTTACATGAACATACAATCATATACATAGTACACCAACCACTATTGAATCTAAGTGACAAATTAATGGGAAAAAAAATTCAAATAAGTTTGAAAAATCAGAAGTATTTGAACTAGTATGAGAAATGTTCACATTTTTCTCACCTGTTGGTGAATTCGCTGCTCCTCCTCTCCCTGCCTTTGAGCTTTCTCCTCTTCTGCCTTCCTTTGTTCTTCCTCCTCCCTCCTCCTCCTCTCCTCCTGTTGTCTTTGAGCCTCTGCCTCCAGCCTCTCTCGCTCCTCAGCCCTCCGACGGGCCAGCTCTTCTCTCCTTTGCCTGAAGCCACACACACACTCAGTCTATTTGATGATCAGAATTTTATGGACCCCTCCAGTTACCTCTGTACTTAATTATAAATAGCAGAGTAACCATTTCAGACTCAAGGGTGAAACTGCCCCATCATATGCCTTCAGAAAGCAGTGTTTTGTGTTTTCCCATCTTGTGACACTCTGCAGAGCTGTGGCCTATCAGGACTGAAGTCTGACACACTTGCTGATGTATTGTCCCTCTCTTTTTTTCTCCTCACCTCTCAACCTCCTCTCTCTGCCTGCGCTCCTCCTCCTCTCTCTCCCTCTGCAGCCGGGCCTGCCTCCTCCTCTCCGCCAGTATACGCAATGCCTCTTCAGGGTCTGTGGTTCCCGCTGAGGGCCTGCTTTGGGATCCAGTTGGCACTGATAACAAAAGAGAGCAAAGAAGTTATTTCAATAAGTAAACCATTCATTGGCATTTAGTAATCAGTCCAGATTTGGTTCAGAAATGCTGTACACACCACCCACTACCACTGAGAGCATTCCACCACCCGAGTAACATCTGCTCAGTAGTGATACTGCAGTGGTCTCTTTACATTGATAAAAGGGGTGCTGAGGCTGATAATTGTGCAGCGCTAGAGATGATACTGCCAGTAACTGTGTACCTATAGAGTGTATCTATATGGCAGGTGGTATAAATAAAAAGGACAGTTACTGTAGATACAAGATAGGTAGATAATGTGCCTTGTGATGAAACTGTTTTCCTCAACTGCATGTTGTAATTCTACATTCCAGTTACCTACAGTGGACTGGTTACCCCAAACAGCTGAAACCAGATCAGCGGTCAGACTGAACATACCTTTCCCAAAAGCGAATAAATTGAAATCAAAGTTCTGTTCTTTGCCTCACCACTGGTAGTCTGATTGCAGGATGGAGGCCCCAGAGGCCCCAGAGAGGCTACAATCGGCAGGAACGGACTATGCTGCCCAGCGTTCTCTTGCAAGCCTGGATGATCCATTTGGTCAGATTGTGATTGAATGGAAAAGGGCAAACGCTCTGACTCTAGATCTTCCTCAGCAAGTGGGGGCAAACACTCTTGTCTTGGAGATGTTTGTCTCGGAGGCGGTCTCACTGAAGGCCTTAAAGCAGCAACAGGGAGAGAATTTGGTTAATATATTCAGTTCATATATTTAATGTTAATATATTCCATTTTATTTTGCTATGATGTCTAACACGTGTAATATTGTACAATCAGGTGCTAAAGATTATCATTATGTGCAATATCTTATGTGCCGTGTCATGTGATGTTTTTCAAAATGGGTGCTGAATCACTTCATTATGCATTATCCTATGTGCAATAGTCTTACATGGGCAATAACAATATTATTTACATACTACTGATCTTTACTAAGTGCAATAATGTACTCGTAACTGCCATCTGTATCGCTAGATTTCACTTAGCAGTTACTTATCTATAGTATTTATTTGCAGCATTTGTGAATGTAGCATAGTGTATTTTTATATTGTGTTTTTTTCTGCAGATTTTTATTTAGCTTTATTTAAACTTTATATTGTATGTTGTCCTTGTCTCTGTGTCTCTGTGTGTCTTCACAGTCATAACATAGGCAGTTTGCTCCAGGATCAATAAAGTTTTCTGATTCTGATTCTGATTACAGCCACTAGGGTGGTTCAGATCAGTAATTTGAACTTTACATCAATATCTTACATTTTTTGTATTTTTTCCACTCATAAGGATTGCATGTTCTTTTGTAGCAAAACAGATGTAATTCATTTTTACATGAAATTTACAAATCTCTGTTGATCCCTTAGAATTAAACAGGGCGCTTATGTTCCTTAAAATTGAGAAATGTAAATGAGCTTTTTTTTCTGAATTTCTAGCAGCTCCTTGTATTTTTCCTTGTTTGGTGTCTTGAAACACATCTTACAACTTCAATGTGAATGGACTGGGCTCAAACTGCTTTAGGCTGAATAGGCAGATGCTATAAATGCAAAGGCATACATTTCATTACATAATGAAAGCAATGAATTCAAAAGAGGCTGTTTTTGCAGCTTAATTTCTATAAATGGGCTAGGGAGTGATTCATACATTTTGAAACACTGAAACAATATTTAAACTACTATATATAAATATGACCCTCTCTTTTTTCCTAAAAATTGTTTCAATTCAAAATTAATGTAAAATGAAATGACCATTTTTGTCATACGTGAACACACCACAAAACACAGTGTGAACAGCACGAAATTGTTCTCTGTATTTAACCCATTCACCAAGTGAAGCAGCGGGCAGCCAGGAACACAGCGCCCAGGGAGCCGTGTGTGGGGGCGGTACCATGCACTAGGATGCCTCACAGGTGCCACTAGCAGTCCTGGGATTCAAACCCACAACCTTCTGGTCACAGGCCCAACTCCCTAACCACTAGGCCATCATACTTTATTATTTCAAGAAAGTTAATCATTTTTTTCTCATTATATAGGCCTTGTAAATAATACTATTACTCTGCACTTCTGCTTACATGCTAACTGGTTTTGTACCTGTACACAGCACAATGACAATAAAGTTGAATCTAATCTAATCTAATGTAGTTTCTGAATTATGTTGTTAAAACAAAATTTTTTATCTCTGAAATGGTAATGTTAGAGGAGGAGGAATTACATTCATTTAACTGTTAATGGAAGCTGACGTAATTTTGGACAAGTATGTAATTTTGGATGAGTTCAAGAGGATTTTCAGTTTGAAATATTGTTAATTTAATAACATTAATAAAACTATTCCTAATTACTATTCATAATGTAATAGACAGCTAACATCGTTATCTAATGACGTTAAAAAGCAAAAGACTAAAAAGCTTTTTGTATCTAACAGTGATACACTCCTTATCCAGAACATACCCCAGAGATGAGGATATTGCTTTGTCCTGTAGGACTGTGTCTGTGCCAGCCGTTGAGTTGACTCTAGCAGCTTCAATGTGAGACAGGGGCTTCTTCCATTCTCTTTTCTCCAGATTACCAGTCAGTCTCTAATGCCCGCCACAGACAAAAATTGGTTTTAGGATGCCTCCAAAGCCAAACAACAAAAACGTCTAAGACAGGGATGTCAGACTCCAGTCCTGCCTGACAGAGTTTAGCTTTCTATCTCACTTCTATATCACACAACTGATTCAAAGCAGACTCTTCCTTGATAACACTTTGTTAGAAGAAGGAAAACAGTCCCTGGTGTATTAATAAAATAACATAAAACTAGGAAGAACACTCACTGGCTTCTTGTTTGAGGTTTTGTTCTTCACCCCAGGCCTGATGACACCACCATGTGGCACCACTCCACAGACCTGCTGCACGTTCTGAGGGGTGCTGGAGCTCACAGAGTGGCATGAAACTGAACGTCGACAAACATGAACAACTGAACAACAGACAGGTGGAGTTTGTTTTTGTTTTTTTTCATGTAAAAAAAAAGAAGTAAAGAAGTACACTCAAATGAAAGCGTGAAAAAATTGTGAGAAGAAGGAAGAAAAGCACAAAATAAAGAGAAGAGAGAGGTAGACCACCATTAGTTCAGCCGCGTCATTCATCATTTCCTCAAGTCTGTGGGTGAATGGAATTGTTAAGTGGAAATTTCCAGACTCAATGAATAATTTAATGGTTGAGTTGTAAACATCATTCAGGGTGGTTTAATGTGAAACAGTTAATTTAAGAGAAACAGGCCTGTCTCAGATTTCTTTGGTGGTGTTGTGAACCATATAGCCATTTATAGCCATTTAATGTACTATCCAAAATATCAAGTGCATGAGCATGTGGTCATATTTAAATAGTGGCAATTCTGAAAAATATATATTTTTTGCCTCACAGCATCATGAATGTCCATTTCTGTCGTGAATGAAATAATAAAAAAAACATTTTACGCCAAAATGTTCTTAAAACGTTAATGAAACTTTGTAAAATATTTCATGTAATAGCTTCCTGTGATGTAGCTCTAAGGGGTGTAAAGCATTTCAGACGTCTGGTTCTTATGACAAAAAACTTCACAAATAACTTCTTCTGTTGAGTGTGATCCAATAATAATCCATAATCTGAACTGTGGACTACAAAGCACTGATGTGCGTCACTCAGGATAAGAACATCTGCAATATGCTGTAAATCTAAATGAAAATGATATTGCCACCATTGTAAACAATTATGACTCCACAAAATGTCTCTGTAATATTGCATTTCACATCAAAACACTTTATCATCTAATTACTGCATGTAAAAAAACCCATTCTGTTCTGAACGCTCATTCAAAAATGCAATTAATTCTATTTATTTTCTTTTTACTGTCTATTTTCATTTTGGAATATATTCATAACATAATGTAATATATTCTATATTCCTATGGGTGGTTACCTTCTCCTCGGGATAGACATACAGCACTTCTGCTTCTGGCTAGATAAGAGACTGTGGGGGTCTGGAGACGCCTAACCAGGTCTACCTCCCACTGACTAAGAGAACGGCGCTTAGCTGGAGAAGAGCAAAGCACACACGGTGACGGCAAAGAGGAGAGAGCAAAGTTAGGGTAGAAAATGCAAAGAGCCCAAGAGAGAGCGCAGAGTGTGATGAAATATGCATTATATATTTACCATTTGTGCTGCTCCTGGCACTCCCTCCCCTCTGAGAGAGCCTTGGTCTCTGTTTGGCTTTCTGACTCCTCTCTATGGTTTTCTGCACCACAGATTCGTACCGTTCCTAAGCCAAGCACAGCAAACACTTAATGTGCTGACATTTCGCAAAATGACCAATTACTTCTAAAAATAAAAAACCAAGACCGCAGCAACTCTGAGCATTCTTCAGATAGACTGACTCGCTCTGCTTTGAGTCTCTGCCTGCGTTTCTCTTCCACTGCCGTCCTCCTCCTCTCCTCTCTCTGTCTCTGCTCCTCAAGCTTCTTCCGACGCTCCTCAAGCTGCTTCTCGTAGTACCTCCTTGCCCTCTCCTCTCGGGCCAGCCAGCCCTGCTCCCGGCTCGCTGCACACAACCCAGACACACAATAAACGCATCTAGAAACACATGTTTCTGTGACTATATACTATATATGTCATTATAACAGTGAGAAAGGGCCCACATATAGGTCCTTGAGAATTTAAGAAAAAGTGAAAACTCTAAATGTGAAACTGTATGCTGGGATGTTATACACTAATTAGTGTAAATGATCTAGCCATTGATTAAATACCGAGCTGCTTGAGGTGCTCCTCTCTTCGCTCACGGGCTAATCGCAGTCTTTCATCCACCTTTAGTGTGTTCGACTCTAAGAATCAACAGAGCAATCACTGTTTATAAGTATAAGTACACACACACACACACACACACACATGTACAGTACTGTGCAAAAGTCTTAGGCACCTATGCAAACTGTTTAAAGCCATTTTTCTCAGTGTTTGATAAAGTGTTTCTCTGCTAGCAACTTCAGAATAAATGCAAACAAACAAGAAAGCAGTAAAAAGTATCAACATTTGTATTGTTTGTAAAAAAGAAGTTGATGTTTTGTGAGCTGGTAAGGGGAACACAGGTTCGGTTCTAGATTTCTCCTCAATGCGTCAGACTGTAAATCAGCAGCGCTTGATTTAATTTAATTAAGTACTAAATGAGTCAAACCAGGTTTCTACAAGTAATATAGGGCTTCTGCAAGGAACACGTTGATGTACTGTACATAAAGTCGCTATGTACTGTATAATGTTATTTGTATATTTCTTCTTAGTTTTATTTAGTTTATTTAGTAATATTAATGTGAAAAAACACTCCTTACTTATCTATACAGTTTTTAGATATATTTTCACAGGTGTGTATGTGGACTTTTCCATAGTACTGTATGTATGGTGTACCGTTTTCTCAGGCAGCTCAGGAAAAAAGAGCATTGCATTACAAACAGGGCTTTTAGCATGGAGGTTGAGAGCAGCAACTTTCATGCCTTTTAGGCTTGTTTCTCAGACTCAGATTAAACCTAAACTTAGACTACAAAGGGATTATTTGCGGTCCATTTGCATTGACTTCATATCTGAACATGCAACTCCAGTCTTGTGTTCAAATGCTGAAGCTGAGTCAGTCACATGCTTGCGTATCTATTTAGCTCAGGGAAAAGAGTCTTGCATCTACTGACTACTTTAGTGACTCAACTCTGTTGGGTAAGAAATGTCCTACAATTACTTTTTGGCTAATTCGGGTGACCTGAAAAAGGAGGCGAGCAAAGCCACTGCACAGCACTGTAGTAGCAACATGGGAAAGGGGAGCTGGACAGTATGAGACAGGAAAAGAGGCCATCAGGCCTGAAGATAAAAAGCTTAGGTCTGTAATTTAAGTTAGTACTCCAGTGTTCCCTTTCTGCAACATTTGTAACATCCAATCAATATGCACAACCACTAATTATGATGTGTTTCCTTGTACTTAGTGAATCTTGTTGATAGTTGACCTCATGCTACAGTCAGGACAGATTCAGATCGTGCTGAATTACAAAGTACTCTAAATAATCAATGTATGTGTAAGGTATTGAGACATGAAGTAAAACTCACACTCTTTAATGCATTATATACAAAATAAGAGATGTGCTCAGACCTGCAGCGTGTCCATTTCTTCTGTGGTTACTGACGTATGCAGATGTGGTCACAGATGGAGCACAGGCTGTTCGTTTGTGCTCATTTACAGCAACTGTAAAGTACATTCACACTGGTTGTAGGGCCATATACTTTTTGAATAGTCACACATGGTGAGGACTGCTGTTAGTGCTATTTAAAGCCTTGAAAAAACAGTTACTGTATTTTATGACATATTTCCCACTTTCTTGTCTCCTTAAATGCACTTCTTTTATAAGCTTGACTAGAGAATTGGGGTCTTGAAATGATTACTCCCAAAGAGTGCAAAGTCTGTTTTTCTGAACTGATAATGTTCTTGTGGGGTAATCTAAACCTATGATGTATACCCTGCATTTCTCCTCTCAGTGTGAAATGTAGGCCTTTGTTAGATTCAGTGTAAAAGACAACTGTCCTGAATAAAATCACCCAACAAATATGGGTAAGAAATTGTAGATTTCCTGACTGCAAACAGCTCATCTGTCCTTAATGAATAACAATTCTTATAAAACATGAATGATGTATTTAACACTGCATATCAGATCTACATTTGTGGTGTTTGCTTCTTTATATACATTTCTTTTAGCTTTCTTTTAGCTAGTGTTTTGGGCAGAAACTCCAAACACTCATAAACAATACAAAACAGCAGCTCAACATGAGGCTTGTCTCATGTTGCCTTCGAGTTTTTCTTGTGAATCCACACAGCCCAAGGCCTGTTGAAAGCTACAAAGACAACATTTGTTATGCTGAGCCTGTTAGGAACAGCAGATTCGGCGCCTGACTCCAGTCCTCACGGAAACCCTGAACTCCAGCATCAGCACCACAACAAACATGATTGATGAGAAAAATGACAGGAAAAAGAAATATGATCTGTGTGTGTTCTATGGGGTCAGGCTGTGTCAATATACCTATCTTTGGCACATATTACATAACAGACTACCATGTGATTGCAAAAGGAATGCAAGAGAATGAGCAGAATCATTGCATCCAGTCAAATACCATTAATTATAATAAATATGGTGAGAAAAGGGAATTACTTACTGTGTGCACATATTCTCAGCTAGGCTGTGATTACACAAATACTGTGTACTGTACTGAACTGAACGTATTTTTAATGATAACTTACATGATGACAATAATTACAACATGCAATTTAACCTGCCAACCAGCCAAAAGGAGGCATGATGTCATACCCTAGGTCTACTGTAATATAAATATACACACACACACACACACACACACACACACACACACACATTAAAACTTACCTAGCCCATGACATCATGCCATGTTATAAATATATAAATATATACATACAAAAGCATTCAAGGAAGATAGATACATTAGCTGGTCTGTACTCTTGGCATTCCAGGCTGGTCACCTACCTCTCTGTTTCCTGGCCATGCCATCCATCTTCTTCTTGCCCTCCTCTTTTACCATGGAGAGTGCCTGTGCTGTAGCCCTGCCAGCCTGCCTCCACTCTTTCTGCTGCCCAGCCAGGCTGGTGCACAGCGCTGGCATAGTAATGCTGCAGGTGAATCTTTATTCTCCTCCAGCTCCTGTGTGCTCTGACAGATACGCAGCTTCTGCTCCAGACTCTATGGTATACAGCCTTCTGCTCCAGCTAAATGGTAAGTGCTAACATCTGAGCTCTGCTATGAGTGGGAAGGGCTGAGAGAGAGAGCAAGAAGGAGGGAGGGAGGGAGAGGGAGAGATAAAGAGAGATAGACACACACACACACACTCAATTTTTCCTTGGGGAAGAAGACAGAGAGCAGCTGATTCAGTCCGGCCCTGTCTATGTATCCCCCTCATTAATGGGATGCCCACAAAAGCAGTTGCCCAGCAATAACACCAGCAAATATATAATGAACCCATGGTGAACCCTCATCCCTTCCTTGGACCATGCATAAAGTGCAATCATCCACAGGCAAATATTACACACAAGGAAATGCCACAGTGGTGTCAGGTCCTTTGTACATCTTCACTGGAGCTTCCACAACTGCAGCTGTCCAGTGATAACTCATGCAAATGTAAAATGTTAAAAAATGTGTTAAGTCACAGTGTGTTGGCTCTTGCTTTCACACATCCAACCAGAAGACGAGCAGCCTGAGGATTTGTTGTGGTTCTCTTCCACTTTAAGAGTGAACAGTGCTGTCAGGCTCCACAGCTCCGGCAGGAGCAGACGTCAGAGGGTCACGTTGGCAGGGGGACAACGAGGCTGCTGCAGAGACGTCAGATATTCAGAGCACAACAAAAGCCCTGCCAGACCCAGGCCGCACTCTTGAGCGGTCGCTAAGACAACAGAGAAATGCAGAGGAAGGGGTGACTCTGCTTGTCTGAGTCCATAAATGAGCCCCATCTCCATCTGGCTCACAAGCACTGCGCACTGAACATGCACATGTGACACATACATATATAATATGATGACCCTCTACAGTATTTGTGTAGAAATAACTTCCCTCAAAGGAAATGCAGAGATGTTATTTAGGGCCTTCAATTAGCTCTCTAATCAGACCAGCAATTACAGTAAGCCGGAGTGGGACATTTGTGGGAAGGTGATTCGTTTGTGGAACATTTTTTCAGGTTAATTTATCTCAGTGTTTGCTTCTTTATCTCTGCATATACAAATTTAGTGGTCCAAGACTAAAATAGTCACCAAATAATTACATCTCTTTAGGTATGCAAATCAATTCAGCAAAATGTAGGGGGACTGCCTGTAATTACAGAGAAAACTGATAAGGGGGAAGAGAGAGAGAGAGAGAGAGAGAGAGAGAGAGAATGAGGAAGTGAGTTTGGTCAAAGTTTTTTCTTCCTTACGGCAAGGTGCACTTTACCGTGTGTTTGTGTACGTCTGTGCAGGTGTGTGCGTGTGCGTGTGTGTGTGTGTGTGTGTGTGAGTGTGGCTGCTACTGTTTAGAAAGGGTTGGCAAAGAGAGGCTGCTGAGGCTTTTGGGGCTGTTACTGGACCACAGCATGCAGCACCCACACATGGAGAGAGGCTGAGAAAGGACTGAGAAGCACCTGTAAGAGCGAATATGTGAGTGACAATACATTCATTGTACTTGTTTTCCTTTCTCTTTTGTGTTACATATTATATTTGTCTTCTACCATTTTTTTACTGCTTAACCCCAATAGAATCTAAGGGTCTGTAACTAGGCCCACTTTCTTCCATCTATATAACTTCTGTATTAGTCTAAAAAGGTTACTGAATAATACATTTTAAGGAAATAAGGTGAGTACAGTCTAAGAGGTTAAATTACACCAGCTTGTACCATTGTGTTTGATCAAATGGATTCATGATTTTATTTTCTACTCTAAGCTTATCGTTACAGAGAGCTCTTTCTGTTTTAAATGCTGATACTGTTAAATACGGTACGAACATTGTATTGTATTGGTGAGGGTGTGAGGTGAGGAACTAAAGATTAAAGATAAAGTCTTGTTTTTTTTATATATATATAACAACCGGTTCTAAGCTGTGCCTTTCAACCTGGGGTGTGGCTGAAGCAGCCCTCCTGGAATCTGTGGCGTAAAATAACAGATTATAATCAGGTAAGAAAAACTGCTACTAATTGAAAGTTATGTCCGCATTACCCAGTCATTTTTTCATCCTAGCAATAATCTCTACGCACAAAATCTGAAGAAAGGGGTGGCTTCATTTAAAAACAATCTATGTTGAGATTAACAGAGATTTCTGAAGGTTCCCAGCTTTTCTTGGTTTAGTAAGTCTGCCTTGGCCATACCTCAAAAAGGTGAGGAACTAAAGATTTAAGATACATGTTTAAAAATACATGATAAAATGTATTAAAACAGAATATACATGGTAACCAATCATAATTTGTGGCAGTTCAGCTCTCATTTAATGAATTATTTGTAATAATTATCTGTCATAGGACAGTGCTACGTATGTCTCTTGTCAGTGATCACTGTCTATACAACAGAAAAATATCTGGTAACTGATTGTCAGTAGGCACAAATGGGGCCTTAAGACTAAAATGTTTAAAAATGGCTACTTTAAATGATCTAAAACAATCTTGTGTCTACAAACTGAAATTATGCCCTTTCAACTTAATGAAATGACATTTGGGATATTTAGGATCAGTTTTCCGCATCAGGACTAAGGCTATTGTCTCTAGATTAGCCTTAATGTCAGTGAAACCGTCTCTTAGACTCATTCTTGTAGTGAATAAATCAGATTCACCTTGACAAATGCACTATATTTATTCATATTAGCTTCAATATAATATAATATAATCATTTGACCAATGTCATAAATGTTTTAAACAGTCTGTTTGCTTGGTGTCCCACTTCTGATGCTCTGAGATGCTGGAGAACTTAGTTTCATGATTATCCAGGTCTCTGTAAGGAGGGTTTGTGACCATGCAGGCTTTTCTTCTTGTTCCCATATCTGCTTTGTTTGAGTTTCACATTCTTTTGGTCAATATTTGCAGTTTATTTAGTGGGATATGGCCTCAAATAATGATAGGATAAGGTGACCAATCATTGGCCAGGTCAAATTTATTTAGAAAGCACATTGGCCAAAGAAAAGACTGATTAATAAATGTTTGGGTTGAACTGATTACTAATAAACAGGATTAGTTCTGTTGCTTCTTATCTGTTGGTAGTAGCTCCCAAGTGACAACAGACACAACACCAGCTCAAATAAACAAACTGTGGCATTTTATTTTGAGAATTTACTTTGGGGACACTCACTTTGTCTCACTTTGAACTAACATTCAGTTAAGTATCTGTTAAAAGAAACTAAAACTTTAAAGTGAAATGTTGAATGTAATAGATTTTAATAAATCAAATTAAAAAACAAAACCTTAATAAACTTAATTTCAACCCACAACCAAAACCTACACTAGATGGTCTACTAACTATGTTAAGCATCTGTAGATAATCTGTAGGGGACTATCAACATAAAGTATGATTTACCTCAACTCGCCGGATGTAAACGCACCCAATTCACAGTCTGTTGGCTGTGATTTAACATGATTGACAAGTGTGGAAAATAAAAGCAATTAACTGAAATAATTACGATAAAGGGATAATAGCTGTCAGCTGTCACCTCACATGGATAATAGCTGTTACAATGACAATACACACAACCACCAATTCAAATATATATAGACAGATAGATTCATTTTTATCTCTTTTGCTTTAATGACAGTGTGCACTTGTAGACTCCACAAGTTTGTGCAAAAGCCTCTTATGAGCAGATCAAAGAGGTCTGACAGTGATTTGAACATGCGCTTTAATAACAGAAATAAGACAAAAAAATTAGACCTTTAAGAACAAAAGCCTTTTACATTGTTATTATCACAAAATAACAGTGAGCCAAAAACCACTGTTCCATGTTTAAATGAGAAATCGAAATGTTTTGCAGCTATTGTGGTTGGTTAGTATATAAACATTTGTCGAGTTAGATTTCGGTAGAACAGTCTCTTTGGTTGTTGCAATGATTGCTGATTTGAGGCCGTTTTACAGGAATCTCTCCTTTTAGTTTTGCTTTCATATGCCTTCATGCCTTATGAGTATTGTTTGTCATTATTTGCATATGAGAGGCAAATGCAAATTAGTATAATCTACAGCTGCAGATCATGACTGATGACTTTGTTTTGTGTTTGACTGTAGACACAGCACTATGGCACCAATCTACACAGCTCTGGGGGTCTGGGGGGGACCAGGAATCACAGTCTTCTCTCTGATTATCCTCCTCATTCTAGCCATCACACTCCTTGCTCTCTGCACAAGATGTCAGAGGTGAGTTGCTCTCTCTATTCCGTCTGTCCCGCAGCTCGAGTGGCAGCATTCAGGCTGCGTTTTGTTTAACAGTGGAGGCTTTTCACTCATGCTCAGAACATTCCAGGACAGCACGGTCAAGTTTGTCAACTTCAAGAAGTTGCCAGAAAATATGTGTTACTCATTCATTCCAGAGCATATGTTGTGTTCGAGAAATAATGCATCCTATATTTCTCCCAATGCTGGGCAAGAACAAGAATATCATCAGTGAAAAAGGACAACTTTAGACTGATGTGGTCAGACTGGAATGATGTATAGCCCGTGATTACATCAACAGGTGCTCCTGATTTCATTTCAGATGGTTTCAGTCCATTGTAGTCTTTTGTTATTGTTAGTTTCACTCTAAGCTTTTACACACATTCTTTTAGGGATGAAACAGAGCCCCAGGCAAGCCCAGAACATGCTCTGTGGTCTGACAAACCAGAGGCGTAGTAAAATGCTCACATTTTACACTTCAGCAGTCACACATGTCTGTTGTTGTCGAAATTACCTTTGATCTGGCTTTACAGAAAGTTAGACTGACAAATGTAGTCTTGAAAATTCTATTAGGATATTTTTTGTTTAGTTTTAGTCATAGAAGGTGCACATTTGTATTATAATTACTATTACTATTATTTCCTATTAAATGGACCAAGAAGACATTTCCATTTTCTAAAATTAGTTGCCTATTTACTAAAATTACTAGCCAAAACATGAGAATGACACAGTGATGTAACATTTTTGTCATAATCTTCCAGACAGGACCAAATATTATAATAAATTGCCCAACAGTTAGTTGCTAAATACTGGAGCAAAAATCGTGACTGATTCTGATCAAGCATTCGTGACAGACGTCCATCACTTATTGATGTTAGCATCATAGCTTAACGTTAAACCAACAAAGTAAACTTTAGACAACAGACGTCTTAGCTGTGTGGGCCTGTGGGTTAAGGGTTAAAGTAAAGGGAGGAAGATTTTGGAGAAGAGACAAAAAGAAACAATTTCCCCAGATGTAATGGGAAGTCAAATGTTGCTTCTTTAGTTTAGCACTGGAGCCAAAAGCCAAATGATGCTAACAAATCCTGTCACCCAAATCCCTCGTATGTATTTGCTCAAAACGTCTCTTAACTCACATCGATCTCTTTAGTAAAGCTGCACAGACTTATCAGTGTGGTTTAGGACACAGTCTGACTTCTTATGAACTAGAAAAATGAACAAAACGGTGTAGTCGAACGCTGTGGGTAGTCATTTTGATCAGTACGTCATACAGGAATATGATTTCTACAGATTACGTTCATAGTTTCGGTTGGTTCTATTAATCTGTGGAGATTAAGATAAATGCTTATAAACTATTAAAAACTGAAATTGTTTCTATATGGAATTTAGTTTGTAATTAATGTGCTTTAGAGTATATGGGTCTGTGAGACGTGTGTGAACACAAATGTAGGCTGAATTCTGCAGAGATTCAGAATTAGGCCAAACACCTGTTGCCTAACAAGCTTTTACTCATTTGTATAGTTCACAGCAAATCGTGCTGCGTCCTATACCACATCAATGAGTCAGTAGAACGTTAATGAAGGGCTGGATATGATTTGAAGACTTTCTAAGACAATAGTGCTAAGACAATAGTGTTAGCACTATAAACCTAGTAACTAAAGCAGCAAATTTTGGTCACCAGACATGTCTTGGATGTTTGACTCTATCTGGTGTGAAGCTTTTTCAAACCTTCCCTTTGAGATCTTCTGCAAGTTAATGGGTGTGACAGGTTAAAACTGCAGTTATAATCATAGCCACCAAGTTTTAGCCATCAAAGATTTTACTGAATATGAACAGGATAATGTTTTATATTTTTTATAAACCCTAGGTAATGTAAATTCATATTATGAGTTTAAAATTGCAGTTATAATTTTAACCAGCAGAGTGCAGCATGTGTACCTCTGTTCACCTTCCTAACCACTTCTGTTTGTGAATGCAGCTGCAAAGGCTCAAGGATAGCAACATAAATGTCAGTTTGATATCTTACTTCACTGCTATTTGACACCTTTTTGTGCTGCTTTGCAGACAGTCCTTTGACCTGGAGCAGAATACTCAAGAAGAGAGAAACACTGCATTAGTTCGAGTTGTAAGCAGTCACTGTTTTTTCTTAGATTATTGTCCAATATTATCCCAATATCAACTGTTATCATCTCAGATATGCAGATAGTACACATTTTGAATTGACTTGGAAATCATGACACATGGAAAAACCCATTCAAATAGCAATGCCTCTTAAAAATGAAGATGTGTTCCAAACAGGTGCAACTGGAAACTGTGGCATCAGCCGTGGAAAACCCTGTTTCTGCTGACATCACACAAAATGGAAATCGTAAGCCGAGAGGTCTTCCTCACAAATAATGGAGCAGTGCGTTCTTCTTTATGACTCCATTTACATTTTGGAGACCAACTAACCAAACACTTTATTCCTGTCTTACTAGATCTCCGCCCATTGCCTGGGGATGGGGCTGTAAAACCCGATGGAGAGCAAGAGCCGAGGTCCTGGAGGGTTCACGTACTAGGCAGGCTTCTGTCTTTATATCAGCTGAGGCACAATAAGAATTAGAAGATAGATTAATTCAAGACTTCAGAAATGCAATTATATCAGTGCCAGCGTCACTGATTTGTTGTTTACTGAAACGACACAAGGTGTTAGGAGATTGCTGAGAGGATTTGTTTGATTCAGTCACAAGACAGCTAGTGAGGTCTGGTTGGATGATACACTATATGGACAAACGTATTGGGACGCGTGACAATTACATTGAAATGGACTTGATTTTGTAATCAAATACATAGACTTTAATACATAGACTTTAATATGGACTTGGTCCCATTTGCAGCTATAACAGCTTCCATTCTTCTTGGAAGGCTTTTTTTCCACAAGATTTTGGATATTCTGTGAGAATTTGTGCCCATTCATTCTGTAGAGCATTTATGAGGTCAGGCACTGACGCTAGAAAAGGCCTGGCTCACAGTCTCCATTCCAGTCATCCCAAAGGTGCTGGATGGGGTTGAGGTCAGGGCTCTGTGTGGGCCAGTCAAGTTCTTCCACACCGACCTCATCCCACCATGTCTTTATGGAGCTTGCCTTGTGCGCTGGGACACAGTCATGCTAGAATAGAAACAACGTTGGAAGCATGGTGTTGTCCAAATTATCTTGGTATGCTGAAGCCAAGCATAGCCAAGCCCCTAAAAAACAGGTGTGTCCCAATATTTTTGTCCATATAGTGTAGCTTTGGATCACACCCAACCAATTAACTCATCCCAGAAGGTGCTGGATGGTGATCCATCACTTCATCAGAGAATGCCCCATCTTAGTAATTGAGCATTGTGATCTAACGTGAAGCAGCACTAGCGCTTCTTATTCTAATGCTAGTGCTGTCCTATTGACACTAAACAAACTGGGTGCACACAATTGAATGTAATGGGTACATTTTAAAGTACCGATTAGAAGAGGTGTCTGAATTCCAATGAACAGTGCATCAGACCTTAGACTATTGAATTTGATTCAGTTCTGTTACTTTGAAGTCATCCTGCTTAATTTCTATCTACTTTTTCATAGTAACATCAACTTCTCCTAAACCAAATCACATGACAAATAACTTGACATTATATTTTGTTTTTGCCCTGCAGATTGTAAACTAGAGAGGGCAATAAATGGTACTGGGCCGCCGCCTTCTTAGAATATTTGAGAGTACGAACACTGGAAAAGTTTACTTATCCACTTAAACCTAATAACTTCTTTGTATAAAAACATCTGTAAACATATACAGGCATATACATTTCAAATATGTCCCAGATCTGTCCCAGATCTAAGCTAATCCTGAGGAACTACTAACGTCCCTTCCTCACACTCACTAGCCATATACATAGCAGTTAGTTACATAGCAGTTACTGAGTTACACTGACAAAGTTTGAACACACCTACTCATGGAACATGAAAATGATTAACTGACTCATGTGGAATTAGGCAGTGACCACAAAAGACGAAAAAAAGGTCAAAATATGTTCATTTTTAGATTTTTGAAAGTTCCCCTTTTTGCTTTAGTGCAGCTTTGCACACTGCTTGCATTCATTCTCTCCAGCAGCTTCATAAACAGAAACCTGGAGTCAAACAGGACTGAAGAAGATACACTTGTTGTTGGTGAAAACCACATGTTGGGATATAAAAAACATATAGTAGAGTTCAAGTTTTATAATTACATTGTTTTTCCCCCAAACTAGCACACTGCAGTTTACACACAGAGATTTTCTATTACATTTATGCACACTGCACAGATCTGACTCTTATTTGTAATGTTAGTTTATTTGAAATATACTTTTTAATACATATTTTATTACCTCAGCTTAGCTACTAAAATTGATTTAAATGATCTGATAACTTTACTGCGCAGTCTTAGGGGTTGACTCAGGGGTTAATTTCACTACATGTTGCACTTGTATAACTCTTTATGTGAAGAATCCAAGGCAAAGAAAAGTTATGATAAACAAAATTAAGCAGAAATAGTTAAAATTCTGCATTATTTATAGGTCAACAGTCATACTTAAGTAAATTTGTGACATTTACCATGTAAGCCTTTGTACAGATGACTCTGACATCAGAGACTTTTGCACAATCTTGTGGAGTCCAAGCCTGTTCAAGTGCATTAAAGTGAAAGGGGACGTAGTAAATGGAAATAATTTTGTACATAGGCACCAACATTGTCCTAGAAACAAATTTCAGTTGCACCTAAGCACAAGCTTTTACATCAGCAAATCTTTATCATTAAAAAAAACACGTATTACGTTGGGTGTGTCCAAATTTTTGACCATTATTGCATTTAGTGACATGTTATCTGGGTAGCCAACTGAAGATGCCTTGTGGATGCTTGCCTTGCATTTAACTCTTAACTTTACTTTCAACTAAATGTTTTTAAATTCACTTTAATTTTCCTTAACCTTACTTTGGCATTATCAAACCCTGTTCGAAACCTAACACAATCACTGTTAAGAGCCAACTGCTCTTCACCAGATAGTCTAAACATCTGTGACCTATAGGGGACAAAATGTCCTAAAGGTATGATTTGCACTTCCAAATTACTTTAAAACCCCATTTTCACCTATAATACTAATCCATAAGCTTCTCCAGTGGTTTAGTAGTTGCCAGTAAAGTTACAAATATTTTTCCAATGCTCTGTTTTTCCAAACAGATGACAGACATGACCTCGTCACCAGTAGGCTCAACACCAACCCAGCTGTAACCGAACAACCAATAATGGAAACAAGCCTAAGATCTGTGGCTCAAAATGCATCTACACACACTGACAGTGCTCTTTCAACAGAGAAAACCTTCAACAGTTCAGAGCTGCCTGATTTCCAAACAGTGCCCTTAGATGATCAGACCGATGAGAACGATCGTGACTTATCCACCGCTCTGCCATACAACACTCATCACACGTACGAAACCACAGGAGAGAAGAAGGGTTCAAATGTCTCTGTGGGTGCACGTCAAAATGACACACCACTGAATCCGTATGCTGAGTATGATTCCATCATGAAGAATGGCCTTCAGGAAAATGGGTCGTATGTGCCGGAACCACCAACGTTAGCAGACGAGCTGGATGAAGAATTTGGTAGAAGAATCATTGACACATACGCCATTGTAAGCAGAAGAACATAAATAGCTGTACGGCTATATAATGGTCCGAATATATGAAGTGGGACTAGAACAAACTATGAGTTTCTTAGCTATGATATGCAGTCTTGATAAGGTGTTGCTCAGACTGTCTTACCACTGACATTCAAGTCTATATCAACAGTTACATTATTTGAAAATGTACTTATAGGGGAAATATAAACATAAGTTATTAAGTTAGCATTGAAACAAAGTAGTTCAGGGCACTGAAAATCATAATCTTTATTAGTGATTTTTAGTGATACCACAGACACTATATGTCCAAAAGTTTGTGGTCACCTGGTCATCTGTCTTTTGTGAAATCGAGAGAATTAGTCGAGGGTTTATTCAGCCTATGATATCATAACAGACTCCACTTTTTGGGAGCATTACTACGGGGATTTGATTGTATTCAGCTACAGAAGCTTTAGCGGGGTCAGCTACTGGAGAGATGTTGGATGGAGCTTCTTTACTCCAGAAATTACATTTCCATTGCTCCTCAGGCCAACGCTGGAGGGCTTTAGACCTCCTTTGCTGATGTGTGGGTTTGGCAAGGTGACCTTAGGCTCATGTGCATCTGCTCCAGAATGTCCCACAGTACTGCCAGGGCTTTTCCATGAAGGTTATACTAGCTGTGTGTGTGCAACTGAACACCTGTGTCACTCTAAAAATGTGGTGTTTGGACACTTTTGGACATACAGTGCAAATGGAAGCTTGTCCTTTGAAGCCAATAGTACAATGATATAAAACGACAAAGGGTCAGCTTAAGAATAAAGATGTTACACAATTTTAACTGGGTGAGAAGTGTTTCGGTGATGCTTACTGCAGAACTGGGTGGAAAAATGTGACTCACAGTTTAAATGGAAATGCAGTTTTAAATGGAAACTTTCACATTATTTGAGTGACAGTAACTTCAGATTAAATATGCTGACAGGATTTGGCTTGCTTTATAACACCTGGACTACTTTAAGGCAGATGTAGGGATTGTCTGAAAATGTTTGATGCAATTATCTGTAAAAGTGACAAAGCAGAAAAGTGATGAGTAATATCTTTGAACAGATGGCTTCTGTCGTCAGTCAGCTGATCATCATGCTGTGTTTGTCCACGTGCACAAGCACTGTGTGACACCGCACAGCTGATCACAGATCTGCTAGGTTAACCTCTTATTACCTCTTCATTTAAAAGCAGTTTTACGCACAATGTCCTGACAATGAAAAGAAGAGCTGTAATGTTATTCTATTTTTATTCAATTCATATCATACTTTATGTTTGTAACGAGTGTCATGAGCAAGAACCATCACTTTCTCATGGATAGCACTGCACCATAAAACATAATATAAACATCAATAGGCTTCTGAACATCGTTTCATGTTATTCAAATACAAGATAAGAGATAAGAAACAATAATAAAATTAGATAACCCTTTATTAGTCCCGTAGGTGGCAAATCAGCATAACCAATAGAATAAAAACTTATCAATACAACAGTATAATATAAAAAGTACACTGTGTACGTATGTGTGTTTGTGTGTGTGTGTGTGTGTGTGTGTGTGTGTGTACGTGTATACGATTCTGCGTCTAATTAAATTTAGATAGTGTGTTGTTATAGGCATCAACCTTATGAACAGCCTCTTCTAGCTGTTGTGCTTCCTGCTAGACTCTCGCAAAGTGTCATGGGTGATGCAGTTTTACGGGGAAAGGTTGCGCACCGAAGGTTTTGTCAAGTTTAAACATCTATCTAGCACATTTAAACATCTATCTATCTATCTATCTATCTCTCTCTATCTATCTATCTATCTATCCATCTATCAAACACACCTTCTCGTATTTATTTGTGTATGTGTAAAGAAACGCAACGATCAACCGACACATCTAACTCTGAGAATCACTCTTTTGAACCGACTCAAAAAGTCCAGATGAATCTTCAAAGTTTACGGTTCTTATGAAGCCTAAATGGTATTTCAAAATATATCTTCAAAAAATCCGAGCACTAAATAACAGCCTCTTTTAATTCGCTTACATTTTCTCTTTGTTGCTGCTTTAATCTCTGTACATTGGTGCTTTGTGCATTCTCTCTTCGACTCTTTCGGTACGAATGATTGAACATTTAACATTCACCATTTATAAGCGACAAATGTAGATATACCGCTGAATAATACTCGACAAATCTGACATAGCCTTGTTCTGACCCAAGAATATTAAACTTCAGATATTAAACTGATCATAAGTTCAGGTTTCTGAAGAATTTTTCAATCGGACTTTCGGTTCACATCACAGGAGGGTCAGTGAGTCGGTTCGTGAGCCGAGTCAGTGCACCCGCGCGCTGCGGGACGTGCTGCACGAGCTCTAAGCTCTGCTGCTCCGGAGCATGTTCCTCTGCACGTACACCGTCCTGGACAGCGCGCGCGTCATGACCAACCCACCAATAACAGCGCGCGAGGCCGCAGGAGCGTGTTATGTAATCACACACACATCCACACATACGCAGTCTCTCTTACATGCATACACACACAGATACACAGTCTCTTTCTTATGCATACACATACATTCACACACATATAGTAGTCTCTCTCTCTCACACACACATACTTGCAAGTCTGTAGCATTGTTCAGTACATTGTATATTCCTGAATGTATCATTTTGTACACTTTTGATTGCTTTAAACTATGTTTATCTTCAAAAATGTGTGCAATCCCTGCCCTAAAGTTGCAGCTGCAGTGCGTGCATTGTGCAATACACACTCACACGAACACACTGACTGTGGTTAAAAACCGAGGACTGAATATTGTATTCCAAAATAACTGGGGAACAGAGGTGGGTGCAGTAGAATGCATGCGCTGATTTCTCTTGCTTCATCTCCGCTGCAGTGAAAACATGCCATAAACATGCTGTCTTTAAACTAAACGTGGTCCATTGTGTGTCCCTCGTTTGGTGCCTTGGTCCACTCCGGCGTAAACAAGTTGGATTTGTAGGGCGTGTGTCTTGGAAAACATCTAACAGCCAATAAGCTCTCACCCCTTCACCACATGGTCGGGCTGTTTACTACAGGAGCTGGAGGCGGGTGGAGGCAAAACCCGACACGGATTCACAGTCCCTACTCTGAGTGAAATTCGACGACAAATGGTTTAAATAGTTTACTATAGTAATGCTTTTTCTCACACGATCAATCTAGGACCTTAGAAATGCATTCTCGAACCAAATACATGGCAAAATTCGTTTTTATTTGTGCTGAGGGACTAGAGATACCAGGATCTGCGTGGAAAACCAGTCCGGGTTTTGTAGCTCACATCCAGCTCCACTTGGTGAGCTTTGAAAAAGCGCATTTCAAGTTACAGCCGGTCAGAGCAAGCTGGTTGCAAAAGGGGGTGTGTGGATAACTGCAGAAGGTAGGTACGCAATGTTCATTGAAAGTTTTGAATCCTTTATTTGCTTCTAATGTGCAATCTTCGGGTGCCTGGTCAGGTAGGGTAGCAAATGCAATTATGTGTGTGTTTTTTTACACTTACTATCTTAACCAATTGGTATACTTGAGAATCTGGATATTATTTTCACAGGAATTAAGAGCCATGCTTGATTGAGAGGATAGTATATGAGGGAAAAATGAGAAAATAGAGAACGAGCTGGCTTGGTGCTTGTTTATGTCCATGCAACAGTTAACTCTAAACAGTCAGTCTTATGGCATAGCAGCGAAATCTCATTAAAGGTGGAATATTTGTGCTTGGGATGAATTTGCTGGGGTGGATCAAGACGGGACAGTAGCCTGCTTAACTAAAAATACAACCCTAAAGTATAAGCAGCATTAGAGAGAGGTGTGTGTGTCTTTATAAACCAGCTGAGTGTAGTGTGGGCCAGAGTGCCAGAGGGTCGTACGTTCACCCCACTTCCACTTACAATAATGTTAAGCTGACCTTTATTCTGAATATAAACATGTTTTTATTTATTTTAATTTGTGGAGGGTTAAATGGCTCAGTGCTGGGAATGACGTCATCGGTCTCCTTGTACACGCGTGAGCCATTCACTCCTAAGCTTGTTTGTTTGTTTGTTTGTTTGTTTGATTGATTTTGCATGTGCTGGTTGAGGCCCGTAGATGAATGGCCTGCATGCAATTAGCTTAAGGTCTTTAAGTGGCTTTTGCATACATTTTATGTACACTATATGGACAGAAGTGTTGGGACACACCTTTTAAATTCAGGTGGCCCCTTTCTTTCAGTGAAGGGCAATTTAAATGCTTTAGCATGACAAGATATTTTGGACGAGCCTTGCTTCCAACTTTGTGGACACCCTTTTTTATTCCAGCATGACTCTGCCCCAGTGCACAAAGCAAGCTCCATAAAGACATGGCTGTATGAGTTAGATGTGGAAGAACTTGACTGGCCCGCACAGAGTCCTGACCTTAACTACATCCAACACATTTGGGATGAACAGGAATGGAGATTGCGAGCCAGGCCTTCTCATTTAACATCAGTGCCTGACCTCATAAATGCTCTACAGAATGAATGGGCTGGGCAAGTCTGTGTATTTGAATGCAATGTCATTAAGGTCCATGTTGGTGTAATGGTCAGTTGTCCCAATACTTTTGTCCATATAGTGTGCTTATGGAGGGCTGTGGATGGAAAGGAAATTGGAGACACCCTGTTTGCCTTTTAGAGACCCTTACAGAAACTGCCAGGGAAACATGGGAGTTTCACCACTTGTAGTTCTGCTGTAGCTAGGAAGGAACTCCTTTGGGCTGATCATAATGGAAATGCCTTGCAGAGCTGTAATAAGGGGTGGGTGATCTGGTAAAATAAATATTTGAGGTCATTTTCACAATGCACAGCATGACATTTCATTTTTCAGAGGCAAATGTTTGTTTCTGTAAGTGCTGATGATGCCCAGAATATGCTCAGAAAAGTGTATTGTAACTTAATTTGTCAAAATAACCCTTAGTTGCGATGATAGTCAGCCATTACAGGACTTTCTTGTAATGTTGTCAAAAAATTGATTCTCAGATACTAATCGATACTAAAATTTAGTATCGAGTTAGATATAAATTAGCACTGGTATCAATGCTTAAATGCCAGTTTTGCATCTGCCGGTTCACGGAAATCGCCGGGAGACTTCAACAATTTTTAACAGGCATAGCAACGGGCAGCCCCTCCCCGGCTACTTAAACAATGTTTACATGAAGCCGGTTCGGGACTCATTTAAAGGTGCGTGCCACTTTTTTTCGTCCTTTTGGGGAGCTTTGGGACTTTGGCTCTCTAGGGAGGAAAAAAACTGACACACCCGGCCGGGGAACAACCTAGCGCCGCAAAAATTTACAAGGACCCTCAGCTCCGCGAGACCTATTGAAGAGGCCGATCGCGACGGCCCCTGAGCACATTTTAAATTATTTATTAAAAAGTTCCTGTGTTTGTTTTTTTTCTCCCCCTCTAGTATCAAAAATAGTATCGTGTACCATCTTTAGTATCAGTATCGAGTTTGAAATGTCAGTATCGTGACAAGCCTACTTTCTTATACCTCACTGGTGGGTATTGGTGCTACTTTCACCTTCAGTGGCCTTCATATCCTGGTGGGCCATATGGGATAAAAGTTCTGGATATTGGTGAAAATTACGGTAACCGTTGGTTTTTTTACCCCTTTATTGTTAGTGTTTATTACTTTTCAACTACAATAACTTAATTGTTCATGCTTTGTAATTAACAGTGTTGTATCTGTTCCTAAATGGCTGAGTATAATTAAAGGTGTGAGATTGCCTTTCTATAACACTTTTACATCTCTCACCTTGCTGCAACAAGAGAAATGCAGAGTTTTGCAACTATGGAAAATTCTCTTACAATCAG
Source organism: Hydrocynus forskahlii (assembly GCA_037974365.1). NCBI lineage: Eukaryota > Metazoa > Chordata > Actinopteri > Characiformes > Alestidae > Hydrocynus > Hydrocynus forskahlii. The sequence continues at coordinate 48,794,352 of JBBPCX010000001.1, forward strand.
TTACACTTGTGTATCAGCCTTTACTGGAATGGAGGAAACTGGAAATAGCTTTTTGATGATGGTCCCATAGTTGCTTTTAATGTAGTGGTGTTTGAATGTTCTGGCTGGGTCGTGTCCATAATGGCCAAAACAATAACCAAACTGCAGGATATAATCTACAATGGTGTCATTCTCAGGCGGTTTAGAGCAGTTTCATCTGACGGACTGATGAGTCATGACCTTGCGCTTAGTCTTTCAGATTTTGCATCATTTAGCATCGTCATGTCTAAATACTTGCCCAGTGAGTAGCCAAAGGCCTGATTGTCATGCTCAGCTGCAACAGGTTGCAATGAGAAGCAAGGCGGAGTAACATGTGGGAGTTGTGTACATTTAGACGTGACTGACGAGATGTGCACTGTTTTCTATTTTGAGACTTGCTCTTCCTGTTCACCAGCTAGTTACCTGCGTCTATTCCCAGTGGAGAGAAATTACTTCAGTCGGGAAAGAGCTCAGTGATACTCAGTGAACTGGAGTTATAATGCTTAATTGTGTTATGTAAGATGTTTGCTGTATAAAAAAAAAAAAAAACAGCACCAGGTGAAACAGTGTTCAGTGGTAGAAAAATACCAACCTTGAACAGGTTATGTTGACCCATGTTCTGCTGCTATATACAAAATGTATTTAATGTCTGTTGGTTTTATATTTAAAAGTATTGCTTATAGACCAGTAGTAAATTACTGTGCATGTAGGTGCTCTTATACTCATGTAAAAACTGGGCAAAAGTGGACCTTATGTGAGATTTATAAAAGTTTATTGATCCTGGAGGAAACTGCTCATGTTAATGTTTAAATGTGTAACATTTGAAGACATTTATCATCTTTCTGTTTTCTCTTCCCAGGTTTTCTTTCCGTCCTTTGATTAGTGCAGCTAAACTCTCGCAGGAGTGAAGAAACAAGGTGCTAGCAACCACAATGCTACCCAAGAGCAGGTTAGGGAAGAGATCTCCTCTGGGAGCTTTGGTCTGTGGCTCCTCAGCAGAGAGTTTTGTGGACATGGGAACAAATGGAGACGATGGAGGGCCTGTGAGCTCTGGGATCGGAGCAGGAGCGCACGGCCTCCAAAGGGTCAAACTGTATCCAGGCCAGAGGGTGAGTTGGAGTAATAGGTCCATCAGGTGCAGTACTTTTCTGCTTGGCGTTCAAAGCAGTAACGTTCTCTGTTTTTCTGTCTTATAATGATTGTCTCTAATCTGTTACCTCATGCTGTGTGTGTGACTCAGGTGTTTGTTCACTGTGGTGGGCAAGAGTGCGGAGGTGTGGTGGAGCAGCACAACCATGTGGACAACGAGGTTTCTATCTTCATATCACAGCTCAATCAGCACGTCCACCGTAAACTGGAGGATGTGTGGATGACTCCCACTGCCAGCCCTCCTCACTCGGTCTCTTCCTCAATTGATGTGCCAAAGAGGTACAGCCTACTAATGCTATTGATGTCCATAACTATATTGTTTTTTGTCATTATAATGGTGAAAGAGAGCTTATTATGCATTTTAAGTACTCATACCTCCACTTGTCTACTACAGGAACCCTCAAATGGTAGACATGGATGAAATCATGGCTGCTATGGTCCTCACCAGCCTTTCCTGCAGCCCAATGATCCAAAGTCCCATTCAGGGAGAATCTGGACCAGGTTAGCCACACACAAGATGCTTCATATGTTTCTTTTTTGAGTGACGCTCAGGCGATCGCCAACACTTCTGATTCACTCTGTTGACAGCCTCAAGTGGGATAGACTGTGGCGGAAGTGAAGTTTCTGATGGTGGCTACTGGAGTGGTGACCATGGAAACAACAGCCCTGCCCCATCTCCGCCTATTGCAGAGTCAGACAGGGCCCTGGTCCCTCCTGTAGATGAAGGACTTGACATGGAGATGGAAAACGTCCTGTTTGATGAACCAGCTCCAAGGAAACGCAAGGTTAGCGTAAAAGGTTTTTGCGTACACCTCCAAACTTTTCTGTATTTGGACCTTGAGTTGTATTTTTTGTGGAGCTAAGTTCTGGCCTGTTCAATTTTGTTCAGAACTCAGTGAAGGTGGCATACAGGTGCTTGTGGCCAAACTGCGGCAAAATACTGACCTCCATCGTTGGCATCAAACGGCATGTTCGCACGCTTCATTTGGGGTAGGTAACAAACTTTAATAGAGTTTGTGACATCATCTAACTAGAGGTATAAAAATGTAGATTATGCCGATTAGATATAAAGTATGCACTATTTTTTCCCCTCCAATTTCAAACATAGCAAACAATAGGTTACTGTATTGATTTCACCAGGCAATTAAAATTTTTGTGTCTTTGTGTCATAACTGGATTGTGGTGATGTCAGTGATTTACTCTGGTATGTTGCTTTATTAGCAGGCAGAGCGGCGAACAAGAGCGTTCTCAGAGGGAAGAAGACTTCTACTATACTGAGATCTACCAGGACGCAGAGAAGACAGCGGTTCAAGCTGCCTGTGGTGCGCCGCGCTCCCTCTGTGGTTCTCCCTCCAGCCCCACCCAACTGAGATCTTCTCCTCCTACACCAGACACTCTCCAGCCCAGCCCGCTCAGCCAGTCTGCCCCTGGCAGCTTCTGGCAGGTCCACTCTGAACACTCATACCAGGTAGAAAGCTTGACATTTTTTGCACGTAAATGATTACCACCCAAGGGTTTCACGTTTGATCAATGCTTGACAGTGCTGACATCCCCAGCTTTATTTTGTCTTGCTGTGAATTGAGTGCAGTTCATCACAATCAGTGTGATAAGGCACCCCTGACCTGTTTTTTAAACCAATGTTGTTTATGCAGGCTCTCCCACCAGTTCGGTTAACTCAGTGCAAACCTGTGCCTGTGCCTGTGCCTGTGCCTGTGACTGCCCCCTCTCGCTGGACTCCTCCTCTCAACGGGCACCAGAGCAAACAGGTTAGTGTCTACTCCGTCAGTGTGGCAATTACATTTGTTGAGAAATCCTGTGTATAAATGGTGTACGTGCCTGAAAGAGAGTTCTGGCATGACTCATGATGAACGTGCTGACCTGTGCATCATTGTGTGTTGATGTTTACTGTGCTGTTTAATGCTGTAGAGCAGGTCCTAAAGCCCAAAAGGGACATAAGTTGTTTTTCTTTTCTTCATAATATTAAAGGTTATTCAGAAATCGGTACAGTGAAGGCATAATCTTAAGGAGTGGCAGGGGGATGTCACTGAAATATTGGAAATAGAATCAGAGTGTTGATACCTTTGTTCTGCCGCCACACTTAGTTACTGTAATACAACAGTGCCACCTAGTGCACACATGTGTGAACCTCAAGCTTGTGATTGCTCTTTGTGTAGACACGTGATCAGTGTTGACGCCAGAGTACATACTGTACTGTACTGTGTGTACTGTATTCACTCATTCAGTCTCAGTTCTGTTTATGAATGCACATGTCTGACCTGAGTGACTGTTCCAAGATCAGCTTGTATGATATATAATGAGATGTCATTTTACTGTTTAAATTAAAATTTGTTGGTAACATCGCCAAAACTGTCTCTGAAGTAAATAATCAGCATTGTGCATTGTTTGAAAGCCTGATTTGAGCTGCTCTATTGTGTTTTGATACTGAAGGCAACCTCTCTCCCTCTGTCTCCCCTTCTCTCCAGGGAACGCCGTTCCGCCGCCGCTCCGTCAGTGTAGGAGAGCAGTGGCTCCAGAATCACAGTGCCCCTGCCAGGCCTCATCCTGCCAGCGTCTCGCCGCCCAGAAGTCACTGCTTGGCTCGGTTAGTGGTTCTCCTCATTACTCTTCAAAGGCTTGTACTGTTGACTACATTTTGGTTTTAATAAATACGTATTTTCTTGATGGTTTGCAGTACCCCTGTAAACGTAACATATTAAAAGTGATTCAGAATTATTAAAAGTGATTCTGGAAAACCGCGTTGTTGTGTTGAGGTGAAAAAAAAATGCCTATTTTTATAGTGTAAACCCTAAATATGCTCCCAAAACAGTTTAATTTCAGTTTAATACATTACCCTTAACAAATATATAAAGGTAAGCCCGTATCCATACTGTACAGTGAACTCCTACAGTGCTGGAATGTAAATACCAATGTTGCCCCTGTATAGACTACTGTAATTCATGCATGGGTGTTTTCCTTGGTATGCGCTGTTGTTTTCTGGTGTAAACAGGTAATAATTGGTGTAAACACCAATAATTTTGACATCAATAATTTGTCTTATTCAGGCGCTTCAGGAGAAGTCATATTTTAGGGATGTGCCGGTTAAAGCAGACATTGGACGGCGACTGAGCTCAACAGCCTCTTTTAATTTAATTTACAGTAATAAAAATACAGAGCTTTAAGAAGAACAAAACGAAAAACAAAAGAAACACTCAAGATGAGTCAGGGGCGAACTTGCAATCTGTGCATTCTGGGGAAAAAAAAAAACGGCTGTCTGATGCATGGTGGCCGTCAGCCTGTCTTTCTCAGCCAAGACCAAGACAGAGCTCTGCCAGCTGGTGAAGAAAGTCCAGGCTTTTTTTTTTTTGTCCCTGTCTGCCCCTGCTCTGAGTACAGCGTATTTAACTCCCAAAAGCAATTCTTGTTGTGTTCTCCCGACAGGACAAACATCTATACAGTTATATTTTATATGGAAATGTAGCTGAATTTATGCTAATATTTGTCACAAAAGTAGTAAACTCTAGTTTTCTTAATAATTTAGAATTAAAATGCTAAAAAAAATATTGCCACGAAAAAGCAAAAAAAATATTTGCAGTTTCCGCGTTACTGTGGGGATTTCCGCTTGCAGTTAGGTTCTCAGAAAAATTAGCGGGTTTTCGAGGAGGTCAGGCATTCCAATACTTTTGTCCATATAATATGTCATCATTATTTTGTCCATATATAATGAGGTGCCTGACCCCCATGAAAACCAGCCGAGACCTAGAGCGCTGACCATTACACCAACAGAGACTTTAATGACACTGCATTCAGATACAGATTTTCAAATGGAGTTGATTTTACATTATTCTGGTGTGTTGTGATATGGCAATCACCACAAACAATTTTTCTAATTCTGATTCTAATTCTGATGAAAAACGTGTTGAACATTTATTTGATTATTTCACAGTTCTACTCAGTCAAGCTTTGTTGGTTCTATATGTAACCAGTTTTGCCAAATGCATAGTGCTGAAATTTGATCTTTTATGCTTTACATTGACAGAAGGATCCGAGGAGAGGCTAAGAAGTGTCGGAAGGTGTATGGCATTGAGCACCGGGACCAGTGGTGCACAGCCTGCCGCTGGAAAAAAGCCTGCCAGAGGTTTTTGGACTGAGACTGTGCTGAGCTGGAGGCGGTGCAGCAGCTTAAAACAAGCTCCTCCAGCTGAGACTGACGTGTTTCAAAGTTGGAACTCTTGCTGGAGGCCAACCAGAAAAAGCACCTTTTTTATTTTGTACTTTTTTAAAAGAACTTTTACTACAAGGTGCTCTGTGTTTATGTTGAGAAACCTCACTGGTGCTGGCAGAGCTAAAGTATGGAGAGAACTGATTCTGCCCCCACGTCTCCCTTGGTCTTCCTGGGTCATTCAACAACATGAAGTGTGACCTTTTTTTAATTTCTGTTATGTCTTTCAGCCAGTGCTGATTTTCAGTAAATAGCCATATTTTTGTACCGTCTCTGCTTACATCTAGACACTCCGAAAACCTCCTGCCATTTACCATCCGCCGAGGAGAAATGGGTGACTGTCATTCCAGGAAACTTGAGTCTGTTGCTCTGAGATTAGGGAGAGATGTGCTTTAGAGAAAATGTCTTTCAGAGGTGAAAGTGGCAGCTTAACGGTAAAAAGTTATCATGTAAATGCTTTAAAAGCATACAGTCCTTTTATGTTTATGAATGCTGTGTATACCAGCAAACATGCTGTTATGTAGATTTTGTGTATTGAAAACTTTGGGGAAAAAAGAGTACAAATTTTTTTTTTTTTTGTATAAAAATGTTCAAAAGTATGACTACATACAGTGTGTCACATCATGATGAGTGTATTTCTATGACTTGTCTTATTCTTATGTGAAAATATGTTCATTTTTCTTTTTCTGTTCCTTTACTTTGTTTAAAATGGTGTTTAACAAAAGAAATCAAAAATACATGCAAAAATGTGACACTCACTTTGAAAAGAAGACTATAATTGAAATAATTCAGAAAGTACGACCAGTCATTGTGTTGAACCCCAACCTGAAAGTAAGGCTTTATGATTTTTTTTGGTACGCTTAAGCTTATTTTCAAACTGAATGCTTTATTTCCTTCATGTTTTAAATACTGTCTCTGAGCATGTCCATATTATTCACCATACTAGATGACCTTTCTTATTTAGAGATGCTGCCTTAAATGGACCTTTGCTAGCATAGGTTTATATACCTGTCCTATTAGCTCATCATAGGATTGCTTCATTACATCTGTGATGATGATTTTTTTTAAAATTATTAAACCATGCAACATTCTCAGACCAGGAGTGCATCTTATAGAGTACCTCAGCAAAATAATGCACCCATACTTATTAAAGTAGCTGAGCCTCTTAATGTTGGGTCCAAATGTTTGATGTATCACTATAAGCTATTCCAGTTCATCATCATGTGGATGTAACATAGTTGATTTGTCTCTAGTAAGCCATTAGTTGGCAGGGCTGTATTAGCTGGTGTCGTTCCCAAAGTGCTGGACGTCGTGGTGCCGCAAAGCACCATTACTGAACTCACTGTGTATAACATTGAGGATCTATCAGTGGAGGAACATGTGAGGACACTGAGCAGTCAATCGAATGCAATGATGGTGAAAGGCTTTCTTACGAGAAGATGAACAATTTTCTTGTACATTTACTTGTACAGTATTTTCAGTTGCATGAAACTACGCTGGAATATGACTGAATCATTGCATTTCTTTTCATTAAACATGTTTGGCATACCATCTGAAATATGAATGTCACTTTGATGTTTTAATACACTTTCTATGTAAGTCAACATCTGTGTGGTCCCTTCTTTCACAATTTAACGATGGGGGGTAAAAAGGCAGAACATGGTCTTGGGGAATTTCACCATTTTCTTTATGCTTCTGCATGACTGAAGTGCAAAAGTAAGGTGACCCAGTTTTGATGTGAAATTACACATTGGAGAGAAATGTGTCAATTCAAGTTTTCTTTACAGCGGTTGTGAATGGAACCAGGGGTCACAATGAATTGAAATATAGCTGTTTTATTCACTAACCTACACATTAATGACCAGTGTACCTACATATGTCTCCTGAGTTTTTGTATATAATGTTAATTAGTGTAAAATAGCAGCACAAAAAATATTTTTATACCATTTTGTATTGCAATGGCCTGCTTGTATCCCTTAAATGACATTTTCTAATCACCTTTGTCTTAAAACAAAGGCTTTAAGCCCTGTATTTATAACCATGTCTTTCACCATAATTTTCTGCTTTTGGGGCGTCTGGTTTCTACTACTACCACTGTGAACAATTATGAGTTTACAAAGTAAGGATTTAATTATGAACCTTTTTCAAAAATATAATTGGAAATACATAATGTTTCTCTATGAAACAAATGTAAGCATTTTAAAAATGTAAAATGTGACTATATATTTGGAATAAATAACATACAAAGTATATGTTTTTTTTCCTGAAAATTCAGCAAATAAACAGTAACTGCAGAATAATAAAATATACAAAAGTGTGTTTTCTGTAGAGGATATGTGCCTACACATGCATTATTTCCCACTTGTGGGACTAATAAAGGTTTGTTATCTTATATGTGCATCAGTGCATAATCACAAAAGTATCTTTAATATCACAGCTGTGCGCTAATAATTGAACAACTGATTGTATTTAATGTCATCAGTCACAGCTGAAAGCTGAAAAAGATTTACTCACCATTTGCCTTTATGCTGAGCGGATATGAAAATTGTAGATTTAAGAATAATGCATTTACATTTATGGCATTTAACAGAGGCTTTTATCCACAGCGACTTCCATTCCCTACTACGGGGGACAGTCTCCCTGGAGCAACTTGGGGTTAAGGCTCAGGAACCCAGTGGAGCTATGCTGAAGGTAGGATTCGAACCCATGACTTTTTTGGTCAAAAGTCATGGGTTCGACCCCTTACGTCACCACCATTATGTGAGCTGAAGAACTGTGTGAAATCATCCAAACAAAATACATCAAGACACACAATCATCTGCTTGATGACGAACCACAAAAGAAATAGTAAACTATTTTATTGACATAGTTCAGTTTGTTTTTCTATGTACAGATAATATGGTAAGCAATAGAATGGCTGTATTGCATAAATAAAGGCAACAAATAAAATAAAAACATTGTTTACATAAATACATTTTTTCATGTCCTCAAGTCTTTTATTTCGAAACCACAAGCTGTTGGTGTTCTTTAATTGATAAGAAAATAGAACAGATGTCTAACAGACTTTGCTGCAATGCGCAGTATTTTAACTGCTGCATCAGGCTGGAGTGAAACTGCTGAAATGGTTAACTCTGTTACTGTCAGTATCTATTGTCTTCTAATTTTCAAAACAATTTTTCTTCTTTGACATCCCATAACTACCCAGTGGGGAGGCTGTCTTTATGATTTATAGGGATTGTCATTTTTATTGACCTCTAGATGGCAGTGTGGTAAAGAGCATGGAGGCATCAGCAGACGGGCGTCCGTAAAGGCTTCAAATTGTTCCTTTTTGTTCTCCAACTAAACAATTGACCAGCAGTGGTGAGGACTATCTAGCAAAGGTGAAAATAAAGCGAGAATGCAAAGAGCTCTCATTTGGGAGCCGGGTGAAAATTAAGCGCCATATGAAGAGTTCAGCGTTTTTAATGACATCCCCTCAGCTTACTAAGTGACAGTGGGTTTGAAAGTCTCAGATCACATGGAAAATCTTAGATTTTTAATACAACTGGAAATAAACATATGATTTTTGAATTTTGAAAACTGTAAAACCTAAAGAGAGGCTGTGACCAGTGGAATGAAGAAGATTCTGCTCTATTTTTATATTTCTATTTGCAACACTAAACAGGGGAACGCCTCTGTGCAGACAACTCTCTGGTGGACCTGACCTACTCAGAGACTTTTGCACATTGGGTCCATGCAGCGTGAGTGCAGGAGACCAAATACGTCAAAATGATTCTATTTTGTAATAAACCCAGATAGTGTATGTATATATATATATATATGTGTATATATGTATATACACATACATACATACATACATACACACATATATGTGTGAGTGTCTATCTATACATATGCACACACATATATACATGCATATATATTGGGGGAAAAAACTAAATAAAAGCATTTTCACTAGTGGCCTCATCTTTTAGGGCCCTACTTTGTATCAACTGTATCAATGTTTATGGTTTTAGCACTATTGATACATTGATTGGGGCATTAAATGCATTAGGTCCATACCAGTTTGTGCACACTGTGTAAAAAGGGAACCAAATACAGTTCTCAAATACCTAAAAATGATTCTATTTTGTAACAAAACATATATAGAGAGAGCAACATAAAAGCATTTTCACTAGTAGTCTCAGCCTTTAGGACCCCACTGTGTATCATCTGTTCCAGCATACTGCTACTGAGATCTTTTTGGTTTTAGCACTATTGATACACTGATCTTATTGATTATTACATTGATTATAAAACAGTTTGTGATACATAAACAGTCCTTTAACTTCTTTTATGTATTTTATACTTAAAGGACATTATGTTTTCTTTCTGAAAATGTAGTTTCTAAACAGTGCCAATGCAGTGTAATATTTCCTTTGGTGCAGTTTTAAGAGCAGGAAAACAGAACAAAAGTGTCCAGTCAGGACCTGGTATGTTCACAATTCATTCTTTTAGCATAGAGTTGCAGCACTCAGGAAGCATAAGCTCATTAACTTTATTAATGCTAACTTTTTAAACCATCTAATACCATGATACTGTGATACATTAGAAATGAGTTTGGACTGGTTGGTTATGTTTTATGAAAACTTTAAGGGGAAAATATCTAACCACATTCCATGGTCATTTTTTTATGAGGATGTAGACATGTGTATAGTATCTCTTGAATGAGTAGGACAAATGAAGGCTTGCTGGGTGAGTGGACCACTACTGAAGAGGCCTACACTTCGTTCTGCTGAGTGATATCAGTAGACACGCTATTAAACTCACTAGCTCGAGTGGTCATGCCCAGGTACTGCTTTAGAAACTCACTGAAGCGCTTCTGGTTGTTCCACTTACGGGCAGACTTGCGGACCCCAATGAAGCCACCGTACCTCTTCTGTAAAGACCTACCAGGGTCCATGAATTTCCTGTAGCCGTACTTGCTTTTGAGGAACCCCCCAAAACGTTTGCTCAGATTTACTGGTGCACCTTCTTGATCACTTGCCTGCTCCCTGTCTTCTTCAGGCTCTTCCCCATCACTTTCTGCAGACTGAGACTGCTGGGCCTGGTAAGCTGCACTTAGCTGGGTGCTTTGGATCTCTCTGCCTAGTTCGTCCAGACCCAAAGCACGGGCCACGTGGTCAAACCTCTGCAGGCTGTCAGAATACAACAGGCCTCCATCATCGTGCTCCAGAGGGAGAACAGATTCCACCTCCTCCTTGGCTCTTTTCAGCATGGCACCCCCTACTGATAGGGAGGCTAGCGGTCCTTCCTCCATGGCTGTGCGACACATCTCCCAGTTTAGGCCCAGTGAACCCTTCCCACATTCCACCAGGCAGATCTGGGAGCATAATATTGCATGGTAAATCCACAGGTGTTAAACTGGTAACATTTTCTGTCAAAGATTTTTAAAAAATGCCTGTAATCTGTAGCTTCATGTCAGTACCTAAACTTGAACCTAACCCTGATCCTAATCCTAATCCAAACCCTAACGCTGCTGATAATTAACTGCATTTCACCAAATGGTTTGTTTGCCATTCAAGCACTTGTAGATGAGCTATAAAGGTCACGGTACAATTGTTCAATGAACTCCTGTAGAGTACATGAACCTACTTCTCTCAGAGTTGGACTATGTGCAGTCCTTAGGAGTTAATTTCACAAGAAGTTTTTCCATGAACTACACCTGAGAAACACAGAAGCAAAACACAAGGAATGCTTTCCGTACATAAATACATCTGTATACAGAATCCAGCAAATTGAAGATTTAAGCACAAATGGATTAACCTGTTAAAGGCTGGCCTGTGAGGACATTTGATTTGGTCCACTAGAGAGTTATCTTAACCTCACCCCCCTCACCCTATAAATAACTTACATTCTCATTTGTTTTAGTATTGATCAGAAACTATGATGATATATCACAATGTAATGTAAAACACATTTTTTTCATGTTTGGAATCCACCTACTTTCTTCCTTACTGTCAGAAAATGGGTACTGTTCAGGTAAGATTTTGTCCATCAATGTACAATCGGTGTAACTGTTGGTCCTTAAGATCCAAATGCGAATCTTGAATGAGTTTTAAATGTATATTACATTCGCTTTCCCAAAGGAAAGATGTATGCCCTTTCACACGTAGACCTTTTAAAGTAGAAAAGTAGAATCAAAATCGTGGAAACAAGGACACAGGGACCTAGTGGCTTTAGAAAAGCCTTTAATGACAAGTAACTGCAACGGAATATGGTGCAAATATGTTCTGTGACTAAAGATACTGAAAAAATACCCGATGGGAGTACCAGCCCAGTGACAGTTAACTTAGTCCCTTTTTTGCCTGTAGTGTTAATGTAGTTAATGTAGTGTTAATGTAGTGTTAAAGGAGTTCATCAACAATGCCTCCCTGCTAATAAAGCAGCCAGTGCTGAAACCCTGTCTTGTAGAGGAGTTTTTTTTAACAGTGTAGCGTAAAAGTCGCACTGCATTCATCAGTGCATCGATAAGAGGAGTGAGCACCCCGTTCCCATTCACCAAAGGAATCAATTAACAGAAATGAATTTAAAGCCCAGTGCCAGGGGACGGTCTGAGTCACCAGCAGGGAGGGGTGGAGGTTTAAAAAAAGGATAGAGGGACGTGCCCTTTCTGGTCATTCGTGCTGCAACGTGAAAGAAAAGACTCCAGGGAGATTCTTCTGAGAGTGAGATGGGCCAGCTCCGCTCTATCGGCTTCTGCCAACGGCCTCGCCAGATGATACTGTTGTGAGTCTACTTATTAGGCACAGAGTTAATTGAATCACCACCGATGTTTAAAGTCAAAAGATAGTTCTTAACTAAATTAGTACTGCTGCCCCCACAAACGCATCCAATCAACATTAAGAAGAAAGAATCTAGGATTTGGTTTATCTTTCAGCTCAAGTCGAGGAATGAGATCTGCATGTGTTGGATGTAATGGTAACATGGTAACATCTAATGCAGGAACCACATCTAAAAGGGTTACCCAAAGTGAGAACAGTGGAAGCCAAATACTGAATACCCTGAGGATCTACAAGAAATGATAACCTAAAGCACAAGGTAAGTAGTTAAGTAGGTGAGTAATTTGGCCCATGACATAATGTGCAACAAAGTAATGGTGCACCAAAATATTCAACTTACATGATTTTTTATTTACTCCAGATGTAGTTGATGAGCCAAGATATGTAGCAGCTACACTTGCTGATGCGGTTTAGACAAACACTAAGCTGTAAAACCATTACAAAATTTCACAGCGACAGTCGATTGTTTCAGACACCAGGGCTGGTATTCAGAAAGCAGAGACAGGGTGTGACGTTTTGTTGCTCTATTTTTTGCGGATGGGGTGGCATGAACAGAAATAGTTTTACACATATATGTGTATATGTGAAAACAGACAACATTCTGTTGTCTAAAGACGCTGTCCACAGCACTCAGCTACATGGTGATTTTTTGGTTGATTTTTGTAGTTTACTGTCCTAAACCGCATTGGCAAGTCTTAATGAAGTTTGAAGTTTTTGGGATGGGCTTACTGAAAAGATTTGAGTGACTCTTGACTTCTACTGTTTTGTAGCACCTTTAGCCCTGTAGTTCCAGTACTAAACTAAAGAAGCAACACTTCCTGGCTGATTGACCACATCTGGGGAAAGTGCAAAACTGTGCACATTTAATCTTTTGCCAAACTATTCCTTTAACAGACATGAATCTGATCTCTGATGGTCTCACCAGTGTGTTGAAGGCGTGGTCTTTCGGCAGGATTTGGCCACAGGACAGACAGTCTCGCTGACAGTCGCTACGTCCAGGGACACACAGTCCTAGGAGCAGTAGAGTCCATAGTGGTGTCTTCATTATGATGGCTGTAACACAGGAAACAAAGGTTAGGGAGACAGAAGACATGTGACATGTGAAAATCAGCTGCTGATTTCTTCTGTCATTACAATTTGTACAAGAGGTTTAAAATTGTACTTAAAGTGAATCATAAGCCAAAACAACGCAACATGAGTGACAATTCACATCTGCTCACTAATTAGTATCATTGTGGAGCAAATTGTGATGAATAAAGCCTATGAATATCTAAATAGTTGTTAAACTCATTGACCTTATCATGAGGAAGACTTGTTACAATTGTGTTGGCATATCTGTGTGTGTGTGTGTGTGTGTGTGTGTGTGTGTGTGCATGCATGCGTGTGTTTGTGTATGTGGGTGTGTTTGTCTATGACAAACTCTGCATCTGCAAGTACTTCATTAGTGAAACTCATCATCAACTGTAATTGAGACTTGAATTAGTGCTTGTGGCACATTCACTCATGAATGGAAAAGAGAGGACTGATATACGGCTTTGGGATGCTCAAAACTACAAATATAAATAGCATAAATGTAAGAAATGGCTATAACAAAACCTTAGACACTAAACATTCTTGATAAAAGAAGGCCAACCAAAAAGAATGGATGAAAAAAGGAAAAATAAGACACAGGGAATTATTGGATTAGAAAGGACTCGTAACATATGGATGCACTGGCTGCTTTACTGGACCCACAGCTAACAGGCTTTTGCTTTTAGATCTTTGCAAGGTTCAGAGCAACTTTGAGGTCCATCAGTTCTTGACTTGAGAGTTTATCTGACTCGATAAAAAACAAAAGCAGAGGTGTAACTCACCAGGAATCAATACCACCCTGAGATTTTATTATTGCCAAGAAAAGGCAGGGTGAGTAATTATAAGGAGGTAAGTGAATTATACACACAGCATCTAGAAGGTAGAAAGAAGTCTTATCGATGCTATGCTTTTAAAGTCACCTTATTACGTTATATAGATTTTTTTCAGGAGATCCCACTCTCATCTTGCTCATAGATTATGTGCTTACGTATCTATTCAGTGTCTGTCTCAACTGCACCGGTCTCAGTCTGTGGAGACAAAATGGCAATTCAGAAAATCCAATGGACATTCCTTTCTTCCTTTCCTTCTCTGCCTTTGTGGTGGGAGAGGTTTACTTTGTAGCTGCAGATGTTATGACCATTCTAAAAGCAAATTTTGGTTAATCTTTAACCTTCTTCAGGTAATCTACTCTGCCTCACAAAGTCCTGATAATAGTGTCTTCATTTGTGTGTTGACTGTATACTGGCTGCACACAGCATTGGAGAAATAAGGAACCCCCATTTTCTCAGAGTTCTCTGAAGGTTGTAATGGAAACAAAGCTTTTCAAGATCCAGATCCAATTAGCAAATTAAATTAGATCATTTAAAAAAGAACTGACCTTCCTTAGGAGATTAGCCAACAAATACAATTTGAACCCCTGACCTTTGGAATTATATCATATTGTTCAAAGAGACTAGCAGATCCTCTGGCAGTAATCAGTTAAGTGAAAAACATGAGTGACAACATGTTTTTAAAACAGATGACTATGAATATGTGACATTAGTCAAAATAAATCTTATGTTATTGCCTCTGAACACTGTTTAGCATGCTGCTTTTCTCTTTACTGTCTGGTTTATATTGTGTTCAGTGTTGTAAATAATTGCATGAGCAGAGGACATCTCCTTGTAGCTCTAAACACATTGATCTGTGTCTATGACACATTGAATGCAAATGATTTTTTTTACAAATAATGCCGGATATTGGCAGCTTTTGGATACTAGACTTGATACAGCATTAAACAATTCACTCTATGGAAGAGAAACAATTAAGTGGGATTTCACAATTATGTGTTTACGAAGTTAGGAGGCTTACTGTCAGTCTAACGGGATATTAGTGAAGTTTGGAACAAACCACTACTTTATAATACTGTTCTTGTTCATTATTGACTCATCAGGAAGAAAATACTACCACTTTAAGTGTTACTATGCATTTCACATTAAATCATTTTTAATTTAATCAGTTTACCAAGTGGCCAGTAAGAATCATCTAATGAGCAATTAATGTTCAGTAGATCAGAAACAAACTAATAGTTATCATAAAAAATAGCCATGGGTAGTAAGCAGTTCTCTATCAGCAGTTTCCATTTTGTAAACATTTAACTGCTCTAATAATTAGTTCACCGTTACTTATTTCTGCTAAATGCCGTAAATGTATTGAAAAATTAACCAGAACTCCTTGGTAGCTAGTCGTAGTGATTTATGTGTTAAAGCAGCACTAGTCATTCATTCCTGCATAGATAACTATTAATTTTGAAACAGTGTATACTCCATCATTTCAGACATGTCTCCTCTAGAGACATCAATGCATGCTGCCAAAACATGGTTGGCCAAGAATGCAATTGCTCAATTTAGCTTGAGAAGGAAATGGTGCTTGTAGAGCATAGAACATGGCTCATTTCACCATCATTGGCATCATAATCAATGATGAACACCATGGGGATTCTCAGTGGCAGACAATGGAGTGTTTAAAGTCGTTTAAACTTAGCTATTTTCGATGGTAATGGCTAGGTGGTAAGAGTTTTGAATCCCACAGGTGCAGTAATTCACACCAAACAGGTGTGAACATCCACTCTAGTAGTTATAGTTGCAGTGACTGTACACAGATGTGTCGAACCGTGTTCAATAAACAGCAATATGACAAAATAGGACAAAACTGATGGATTAATTCGCTGAAACAAAAATGTTGAATGTCCTTCTTTGAAGATGAATAACTGCAGATAATTCTGATTAAATAATCCAAATCATTTAAATGCCATATGAAATGTAATACAATAGAGAGATATAATTACAAACTGCAGGCCATCTGTTTTCATTCATAATTTCAGTCCCCCTCTATCCCATTCATCATTAGTCCGTTTCTGACCACATGATGACCAGATAATATTTTGGTAGTGGACAGCACAGCAATTATACACTTATATGAGTGCCAACACGGCAATGTGTGGGACTTATATAAGTGTATAATGCACAGCAGGGTTGCTGGGCTTTTTAACTTCACAGAAATATCCAACAGAGAGTGACCCTTGGTCAAAAAATACAGTACTGTCCAAAGTCTGATTTAAAGACTTTTTAAAGATCTCAGCAGTAAGTGTCTTTCTTCCAGCAAAAACACAAGTTAACAATAGAATACATTCAAACAAACAATTAAGCAGGGAAAAAGTATGAAGATTTCTAAAAAGTACGTATTTTGTGAGCTGGTCAGAAGACCACAGGTTTGGTTCCAGGTTGCTTCTCTATACTTCCAGCCATTACATGGATTTGTGAAATTCATTAGCAGCTCACCTGACTTAGTCTAATGAAGTATTGACCGAGCCAAGCCAGGTATTGGAGGGTATCTACAAGTAATACTGTGTTTACTTGTAGAGGAGGTTAAGCAAAATGGTTAAGCAAACACAGTGACATACATTAAACAACCGTTTACTGCTGTATTGCTGTATTGTTATTTGTATTTATTCTAATATTAGCATTTACTGCCCAGCTATACTCAGCAGCTTTGAAAAAGATTTTTTTCAAGTGCCTTTTGCAAGGTATTATATATATTTACATAATCAGTATAGTCTTGAGGAGTAGTTCTCCAGGCTTTTTGAAGGACTTTCAAAGGCTCTCATTTTCAGTCCAGTCCCTGAACCTGACCATAGTGATCTATGTATGAATCATTCAAACAAAACAAAGTCATCTAACTTAAGGCCTGAACCAGTGAAGAGACAGGAGCAGATGATTCCAGATGGTGATCAGTATACTGGTGGTGCTGAATGCTGAGTGGTTGGAACTCCTTTATCTAGCACCTTGTATCTTTAGGCACTTTGCAGCTTCTTGCAGTAAAAAAATATATAGGAGGTGGCACCCTCTACTGACACAGAAAGGGTTTTAAAAGGTGCAGGTTGAGACACTTCCAGCTATCCAGCAAGCTCTGATCTGGAGTAATGTCATGGATCTCCCCGAGCACCACTGCACATAAGATCACCAGAAAAGTGCACAAGAAATCAATGGAACTTATTGTCAACCATGTAGTTGGCTTGAGTGCTTTTATCACCCGATAGCTGATTTAAGATTACCCTTAACATCAGCTGTATACTGAAAGCATGCAATCAATGAAGTGACCAGAATCACTTGCAGGACGGAGTGTGGTATAATAAGGTTCTTCTGCGTCACTGATGACTCCTATCAGACACATAGTGGATGACCCAGAGAGAAATGCTGAATGTTGGGGAACCAGTGAGATGAGGCATGATGTGAGTGTGTATTGGATTCTGCCCAGCTGCACAGCCAGTCCAGCAGGTCTACCTCACACTGCAGTCCACAAAGGTCATGGATGCTTAAACACACACACACACACACACACACACACACACACACACAGTACACAAAGTTGCTTCAGAACTTTGTTAGGACTATAATAATAAGCCGGAATAGGAAAATTACCCACACTTCACTGAAGAAGGCCAGAAGGGATTTGCTTTGACACCCATGACATTGCCTAATCAGAAATGCTTAGGGTACACTTAGGGTAATTTTCATGCTTATGATGCACGTAAGCACAGATAATTGATTTCATTACTGATAAGAAGGTTCAGAGCACAAGGAATCCCGCCACTGTTCTTCAAGTTTTACCCACCTGCATCAATGCAGATGTGCAAACAGTACATTTCCAGTGCATACTTTGAAAAATAAGCACCTCTGAAGAGTCCAGCCCCAGCTTTGATGTGTTTGATCAGTGTGCCCTCTCTTATACATTATTTATAGACTAAATGGCCTACATTTTACTGACGATATTTTGCTGACTCATGAAAAAAGGACTTTTCTCTATCATTTTTAGCTGCATACAGTAGCTTTATAGATGATCTGGACTTCTGAAATATCACTGCATGAAAGTAATGGAGGTAAAGAATCGTAATCTGGTGCAAAAAGCCACAGAATCATTTTTACTACAGTCTTTTCTCACTAAGCACCCCAACATTTGTAATATTGAAGAATCAGCAGATACATAAATACATATTAATTTAGTGCTTTTCAGGAATGCTGCTTCCGCTTCACTAGAAGGTGTTGTCAGCCCACATTTATTTTATTTCTCTTTTCAGTAGCATGACTGAAGATTAAGTCTTGTGGTTTTTAATCTCATTTTATAGCCAGTTTTGAAAGCGTACCAGCACATCTAAGAGCATAGCTAATTGACAATCCATTTCACGCCCTCCTTGGCGTATTGGATGGGATAAGTGCTACTTCTATCTGCCTCAGGGTGCTTAAGAACACTTTCAGACTGTATTTTAACACTGCATTGCAAACATCCTTGCTAAATTTTCTCTTTTTAACCCCTGATTTTTAGCATCACGGTGCCAAAATACATTAAGCATGACTCATTAACACCTTTCAACACTGTTCCTCCTCCCTGAAAAGGCTCACGATGTGCCAAAACAACAGTTAGGAAAGAAACATAATCTATTTCTGTGTATGTGATGTTTAAAGTAGATATTATCAGTGAAGAGCAGAAATCTGTATGACATTTCTACACAACTTAAATTATAAGTGTGCAGTACAGATCAATATTAATGTCAAAAAGTAAAAGTGCATTCACACCAGCAGTGCTTTATTTTATCTCTTTTTTCTTTTTGCAGCCACCTTCATTGTAGATAGACACTGAAGGCCAATTTAACAGACACAGTTCTTAGACTAGGTTAAAGGGAAGTATCACCATAGGAAATTAGGTTTAGAATAGGATTGATCTGAGTATGGAAAACTGAGGCTTAGTTTTATGTTGAAATTGGGATTATACAAAGTCATATTAACTCCTGTTTGCAAAGGCTGCAAAAGGCTTATTCGTTATGTCCCATGTAAACGCAGGGAGAAATGTTTCGCTCCACAAACAGATTCCAGATTTCAGCTGCAGCAAACTGTAGAAGAAAGCGATTTATTGGCTCTCGCATTAGAGCGAAAATTGGACAGTGTTGGGCCACGCGTGCAGGTCATGAGCAGACAAAAAGAGCAGCTCCTCTCTTAAAGTATTTTACAACTGCATCAATATATCTTTCCACAGTCAGAGAGGAGCCTTAATTTAACACTCTAGAGTGCAGTCATTTTCCCCCGTGAGGAACCCTGGGGTTCGTAATGAGCCTAGACAGAGCACTAGGTCCTCTGAAGATTTGCACTGATCTCAGTATGAATCAATCGATGAAATGATAATGAGACCATCATGAGAAATATGCGTCTGTCCTCTGAACAAATGGGAGTTACATCGTGACCTGACGCATCTGCTGAGCCCTACAAACGGCTGAGTGTGACGAGTATCTGGATGAGAAAGGGCACCAGAACTTAGCCTGGTGATATTTCAGATGAGTTTGACATTCACACTCTTACTGAAGCTAAAACGCCACATATTACACAGTAAAAAAGAAATGGTAATGCTTTTTTAATATGAACAGCATGGAATATGTTTTATGGCATATATTATGAAACTGACAGTTATTCAGTTGACTTTGAAGAGAGATAAAGAACACAGAAATAAAGACTTTGATTCAAATATTTTCACGTTCACAAAATAGAGCATATTAACAGAATTATTGCCAATATGAAGTCAATTGAGACAAAATATTGTGACATTATATATTTCATTTAAGAGGAAAAGATGAACAATCAGTTTTTTCAGTCTAAGAAACAATTACTCATGAGACACACTAGATTTTCAAAGATTGAAAATCTAAGATACACAACTGACTTTTGTATCCCATCCAAAATAGCAAAATAAAGTGTATTTGCCTTTGCCAACCTCCCCCCACCCCCCTCCCACCCAGATCATACCTGTGCTGAGTGCAGATCAGGCACCTGTCCTGAGAAGATGAAGTGGAAAGTAGCAGTAGCCTCCTATTCTCTGCTTTCGTTTGTATCAGAGAGGATGCTGTTGCTCAGCCCCTCTTATAGCGACACACCCCTCAGTGTGGTCCAACCCCTGCCCCCCCTTCAATAACTAACTGTGGGGGAAAGAGCAGAAGACATGGAGGGAGAGCCTCTTACGTACAGAGGTGGATGGACACAAGTCACTGTCAACACACATGTCTGAGCAATCTGTTACACCGACATCAAAACAGGGGGCTGAAAATTCAGGCAAAATGTTTTCTCCCATACAGTCATCTGCAAGTCCTTCCTACAGCACTTACCTTCCAACCTTCATATCTGACAGGAGTCCCCTGATGTTTTTTTCCCTTTTCTAAAGCTGATGTTGCTCTGAAAAAATGTCTCAGATTGTTATTTTAAGTGCACAAGTAAACTCAGCTGCTTAAATTAACTCTGTAAATTCAGCCTCCAAAAATAGTCCCCGAGGCTTAATATACTATGACTTCATTAGTCATGCATCATATCATTGCAGTCAGAACAAATCCT
The DNA here is from genome assembly GCA_037974365.1 of Hydrocynus forskahlii. Lineage (NCBI taxonomy): Eukaryota > Metazoa > Chordata > Actinopteri > Characiformes > Alestidae > Hydrocynus > Hydrocynus forskahlii. Next base: position 48,815,039 of record JBBPCX010000001.1, read on the forward strand.
TGTATCTCTTTTTTGTTGCTTCTGTTTGAAAACTTGAAAATGTCAGTTGCCATTTACACAATGTTAAAATTTAATGACTTTGAATAAACTCCTGTAACATTAAATTATGAAAGACCATTTCTTCCGTCTCCTTTAAAGGTTCCGTTCCGACAGTGAAAATATATTAACTATATATTAATATTTCAATTACCAATGTTAATTATTTAGATGAAATATTACATATGAAATAAAGACTGTTTTGCCTTCTCTATAAAGGCACCATTTCGGAGATGCCCGTTGGCTTTAAACAGCAATGATATTGATTCCACAGTTGCTGTACTTTATTACTGATTCAATATTACAGACTAAATGTTAAGCCTATGGTATAAGGACAGAAATGTATAAATGTATAATGTATATACATCTATACCTCTATACCTCCGTTTGTCTCAAAACCCAAGTAACATAATGAACCAAGACACTTGGTTCTCCACTGAACATCAAGTTCCTTTTAGACCAGAGCATGCAGCTTTACTATAAACTTACAATACAGAGTTACTAACCAAAATTCAGCATTATGTGCTCTTTGGGTGGAAACAGCAGAAACAAGAAAACTGACTTTATGATACAGTAGGTAGCTGAGTTATTTTGTCTGAAGTGGTTGGCTGCTCCAAGTGTAAAGTCCATTACCCACACAAAAGGGCATCCATGTCATTGACAGGGCATCTCACACCACACTGTGCTGTTCTTCTACCACTAGATGCACTGTGAGACCTGTGATGAGCACATGTATGATTTCATTAGCCAAGTTAGACAGGAATGATTGTATTTGCTTCTTTATGACAGCCAGAAATGCTTAACTTGCTACCTGCTATTAAGTCTAAGTAAAAGCTTTGGCAGTAAAAACTCTGCTGGTTCAACAGCTCCAGAAAAGTGGTGCTACATCTAACACTACCAAAGCAATAGCATATCAAGACAACTCTATTTTTTAATAACACTGGGAAATATACATTTAAACCAGCTCAGGCTATTCGCTGAGGCTTCTTCTCTGAATGACATTTGAGAAATAAAACTATTTCATGGTGCGGCAACAAAATCCAAACAATGATGGAGCAACAAAGGACTTTTCAGACAGTTTTACTTCGTGGGGATAACGTGTGAATTGAAACTCAGACTCGGCTGGCAAGTCTGGGCCGGCTGAATAAGCCCGGGACAAGACTGAGACTGTGACTGTGGGAAGGACACTAGAAAATTGGTCTACCTGGTTTTGGTGTGAGCAGACAACTCTGTAGCAGACTGTAAACATGAACACACACAGGAGTATAGGCCAGTCCTAAACCAACATGTGCATGTCTTTGAGTAAAGAGAGCTGTCCTCATTCTGATGATAATAAAAGTCTCTCACTGAGCCCACCATCTCCCGGGGCTCTGAGGGTCTGCCGACGAAGATGAGCTCTCATTGTGGCTCTCAGTTGGGCGGCTTTGGACAAGGCCATTTGATAATTGTGTTATGAGATGTGTTCTGCCCATTGAGCTCCCTTCTGCATGTGACCACACTGGGCTAATAGGACATAGATGAGCCCGACACTGTGAGCACATTAAGACTCTGGTTCTAAGGATCAGCTCAATGGTGAGAGCGCTACTTGATGCTTGCATTCACACTGACTTATTATGGCTGGACTTGGTTAGGAATGTGATTATAACAGCGAAATCTGATTCAAATCTGAGCCCAAGGTTCAGCAGTACAAAGTGATAATGAGGTCCCATTTAGAAATTCCTGTCAGTACAAAATGTGTCCAGAACATCAGAAATAGTGCCTTTTGGAGAATTTCCACAAAGGCTTACGTATTTCAGATTCATTTCACTGAGGTCATGCATGTACTTTCCTCATTTTCACCCCTGTACATTCAGATGGGTGACAAATGAAAGGGAAATATCTGAATAAATGGGCAGAGAAACATAATGATTGTTAGTGCTGTAGACCAGTCTAGAGACCAATTTTTTGTGGTCTTGGTCTTGTCTTGGTCTCGACTCTCTTTGGTCTCCATCTTGTCTTGGTCTCAGACATAGCTGTCTTGATGGATGATTGAGGCGCATAATAAATAATGATACTGTTCTGTGATGACAGAACAGTGTCATTATCATTATCATTATCATATCAGTATCATATTTATTACGCTCCTCAATACAAATGCAACCAGTCAGATGCATCTATTTTAAAAATATGTTACATTGTATACATTTTCTCAACGGACACTGCCAGCGCTTCACAGTCCACACACATCATACACATCACATCATAGGGAAGTCGGCAAAGAAATGTACGAAAATGTCCGCGAAGTCGGCAGTAATTAACTTTGGCTTTAAAGAACACAAAGAGTATATTTGCAAAATGTCCCAGAGAAAGAAACATTCTGCTGTATGCCGATTTTGTCGAACCACCTTGACAATATAATTGAAAAGATAACATGAATTTGATTTAACGAGTAATGACACTTTACAGCAATGCCTTTTTTCTCTACAGTTGATCAGAGTAATGTGATGTTAATTCTAGCCCTAGTCTCTTTTCGGTCTTGGTCTTGGTCTCGACCAGCCTTGGTCTTGGTCTCGCCTTAGTGTGTCTTGGTCTTGGTCTTAGTCTTGATACCCCCAGTCCCAGCAGTGTCTTGGTCTTGATACCCTCCAGTCTCGGCAATGTCTTGGTCTCGGTTTAGGCGGTCTTGACCACAACACTAATGATTGTAGATGCCTCCAGACAGATGTGCTGCATGAAACAGTTAAGCAATTAATATCCTACCATGGTCTGCGGCAATGATAAAAATGCATGAACAGACCTATTCGACCTTGATTTTGGATCAAGATGGTAAGAGGAAAAGATCAAAGTGAATTTGGAAGAGGGTTCCAGTATTGAACATGGATGGCAGGAATTTCAGTCAAATACTGCCCAACTGGTTAGTGTTTCATTAAGAAGAGTGACTAAAGAGACAGCTGCATTTAGATCTATAAGAAAGACATCTGTAAATGATAATGGAAACTTTGACGGTTCTTCAAATTCTCAAAAAAATGTGAAATGGTTCTTTAAATTCTCAGAAAAGTCACATTTTAGTGATCCTAAAAAATGGGAAAGCCATTTTGATATAAAGGTCGAGAACCATGACAACCATGACTGCATCGTTAGCTTTGAAACGTGTCATCTTACAAAGATGCTCTAAGAGAGTATTTGATTTTGTAATGCACTACTTTATCCCCTGCCTAAATGATTGCAGATCCATGCTTGTGATAGTCATTAATAGGATATAACTGCAATGCTGAAAATTGACACTAAACATGTCATATTTCACCTGACTGACTACTCAGGAAAGCAATGTCACAGGAAAGCAATGCCACAGTATCCTCTGGCTCAACCTTGTCTTCCACCCTTTTGTCATGTCTGTATGTCATATCTATTCTGTAGCCTTGTCTGTGTAGTCACTTATGTCTTGGTAACTGATTAAGGTATTAATATTCATTATATAATACTTTAATACAACCACATACATATAGGTTGTTTGATCATATACTAAATTGTGTGAGATTTGTCAAATCTCACACCAGACCTAATAGTTGACACATTCTAGTTGATCAGTTCAACAAAAGGAGTTTCAGGTATGGACACATGATTCAGCACATTTAACCAGATTGACTTTTTTTTTTTAATTATTTTTTTAAAAATTCAGTACAAGACAAAGCAGTAAATTACCTTGGCTTAACTGTTTCTTCATCTGATGAGTGTGGTCATATACTCCAGGATAAAAATAACATCTTGAAGGTTGCAAGGACACTGCAAGCGGGATCTCTCCTTGTCAGTTACTATAGGCAAAGTTATCATGGTGAATATTAAATTTCTATTGCCAAAGGCAAATTACAAAGGACCCGAATGGTTGCGGGACACGTGTCAATCAAAGTGCAGAAACTCCATACTGAAATATAATTGCAAAAGTTTGCTTCATCTCAGTCTGACATTGCCAGAGGGCATTATTTTATACGGCATGTGAAGTATTACTCAGGAACTTTAAAACGATTGTAGCTGGTATTTTTTCTTTCGCAGGGATGTTGTCTTTCATGGGTAAATCAATCTGATGAGAGCATTTAAAAGGCGTTCCTTAACCTTCTGTGTGAATGTGAGATTTGATCGGCCAAGAAATGTTTTGTTTGTAGTTTGAATTTTTGAACTCAATCTATGAAGCTAACACTAGAACTTAATAATCACCCAAATCCACATCACTAAAACTGTATGCAAAAACATATCAGTCTCAGCCTGCTAAAACTGTATCCAGGCACAGGTGGCAACGACTCATTGATGTGGTTTAGGACACAGCATGACTTACTGTGAGCTAAAAAAAATGAATACAATTGCTGTTATTCTAACACCATTCGTAAGGAGGACTGATTTTAGATCAGAGGCCTCAGGTAATTCATGACAGTTATTTTGTCACAAAGATTGATCCTTGATGGGTTTGATTTTGGGTCAATAGAAAGTTGTGTAAACTTGATTTGTTTTTCCAAAACTTTCCTTTAAAGAAGTAGTGTGTGTACTGAGTATGTGTTTGGATGGCTTGATGACATACATACATGCAGGGGGTCTCACACAAGTGGGCATTTTGCTAACAGCCACTGAGATTCATACACAGCAAGTATCTCCCTGACCACCACACAGGCTGCTTGTCATTTGTGGACAGCCCCCATTTGATCCATTCACACACTACTGCATAACATCAATAACAAATCACTTCTTCATGTTGCGCTCAAACAACTTCAGTTTGTTTAACTGTCAGTCAGGGATTGATTTCATTTACATTTACATGAATGAACTCATTTCTAGAGCGGCTTACAAATTGTACAAACAATGGAGGTAAAATGTAAAGACACAAACTCTAATACATATTCCTATCACTAATAAACATGGCTAATTCACTAATAAACATTCTGCTATTCATTTTAGGGCATTAGGCTCAAAAATAAAGGTTCCAAAATGCCTCTTGACTAAAAACTAAACCTTTAAAGGAATAGTTCAGTCAAACATGCTAATGTTGCAAACTCAAACAGAATTATAGTTACATCATTTAAATAATGCTAATTGCATATTCTATTGCACTTTTTAATTTTCTGTTTTCATTTTTCGATACTCTTTTATTTCTTTTATTTCTTCCATTATTTTATGCTATTTTGATCTATTTTATGTTTATTCTATTTCTGTAAAGCACACACTGAATGACCTTTTGTGTATGATAATGTGCTATATAAATAAACTTGGCTAACTGGTGACTATACACTGTCATTATCTGTTAGCAACATCACCCACAATGAATCATTTTTAACTGACCCCTGAGCGGTATGTGAATGGCCATTTAAGCATTTCTCTCTCCTGGGGTCAGCTGGTGCTAAGCAGGGCACACGTACCATTTGCTTACACACTCACAGTCAGTTTAGAATCCCTAATTCACCTGATACACATCTCTTTGGGAGAGAGAAACCGGAGATCTCAGAGTAAAATTACACTTGTTACGCACACAAGTTACGTGACACGCAAGGGTCGTCGGAAATGAGCATGCCACATGATATATAAGGCACGGTGAGCCTGGTAGCCATTGCTCAGTCATTAAGTCTACACCCCTCAACTCCTCAGTCATCCAGATCTTCTAACTGTGAGTACTCCGGCTAAGCCATACCTTCGTGTGTGTTAGAGTGTGGATTCCGGAGGGAACCTCTACTCTTCCTGAGAGCGTTCTTATATCAAAGTGTGTGGTCTACTAACTCTCTCGCATTACTCTGCATCTGGGTTTTTCCACCACGCTATACTGGTGTAGCGACATTCATGACCACACCACCCTGAGAACATGCAAATGCACACAGAAGGCCGGGACACGGATTTGAACCCCCAACCCTGAAGGTGTGAGGCGACAGCACTACTCACTGCACCACTGTGGGACTACTTGCACATCTTCTTTGCAAAAATTGTTCCTAAAAGAAACATTTACTGAAAGGCTCTTTTGGGACCTAAAAGTGTCTGTTTCTATGGCAGGGGTTTCCAAAGGTGATACTATCCTAGACAGTTTAAATCCAACACGCTTGGCTCTCAGATGCCCCCAACGGCCTTTATCACCTGGACTGGGTGTATTCAATCAGCTAAACTCCGTAGTTCATCCCTGTTCTAGGTATTGCTCAAATAGACATTTTTGGCATTTTTATTCTTAAAAAATAGCTTGATCTTGGTATGCTAATATAAATTTAAAGCCTTAGGGAGGCCAAGCTGTAGGAAGAGACAAAAATCTAGAAGCTAATCTGTGAATTAACATGAGAGAAATTAAATTGACTTAACAATTGAATCTGTGTGTATTGACTGAACACATTACATTCCATTTCAACTCATTTGTTGGGTATATTTGAAGATGCAAATGCTTTTTATCTGTTTGTTCATACTTTATTTGATCTGAAAATCTCACAGAGATAGAAATCTCAGTTCCAAGGCTGGCGGCACACAAAGCACAGGCATAAAGACACAGGCATAAATTAGTTCAACACTGATTCAACATGGACTCAATTGGGCCCTCGCTGGGAAGAAAAATACAGCTGAGATAAAATACACCTTGAGAAAACAGCATGTAGAAATAATAATGGCTTTGTGAAGTATTTTTACCCCTTCATTCACCACTTAAACTCTAATGGTCCATAAGTATACATCTAGTGTACACTGTACTGGAGGTGTGTTCTTTCAGCCCAGTTTTTTTTTCGCCCGTCTCTTATGTACATATTTTTGGCTTATTAGAATCTCTGACCCCAACTGAGATTTTTTAAATATAAGAAATGATATTTTTAGTTTAGTTTAGATTACATTACTGAAGTTTAACAAAAAATAAACAAAACAGACTTGTACATCCAAATTATAATTATTACATACCCAAAAAGGAGTAAAAAAAGTAAATCACTATCATTATTTATACTTCGTCACTGCACATGATGATCATCATGACTAGTCCAACAGTCCACCCCAGTGTCCATCATACGCAACTTAATGAATTACCTCAGAGTCCATCCCCATTATGTATCTATAATCACTGTTTGTTCTCATTCTGAGCATGCTTTATATCATTTTTGTAATCTGCCAAGATTTTGTTTTTTTGCAATTCAAGCCTGCAGTTTAAGCAGTTAATTAAAAACAAGTGATTTCCAAACTGATTCCCACACAATGAAGCCCTTCATTTCAGCTCCGATGTCACAGAGAAAGCTGAGGGCCCGTCACTGCCGCTGTGGAGCTCTGCCACAGTTGCTGCCAAACAAAACCTCAAATTAACACTTATTCACTATTTAACAGTGAAACAAAATGACTCACAAATTGAATCAGTTTGAAGACTCTGAGCTGCATGATGTTGTTCAGAATATCTCTGCTTGCAGCAGCACTGACAGATGCAGAAAGACTTGCTTATAGAGCCAGAGGGGTCGTCCGGGCCACCACTACCACCACTCCGTCTCCAGCTGTACCCTCTTTTCATCCCCCCGCTGTGCTCACGACTCAAGACCTCTGCACTCACAAATCAAGCAAAGTGCAAAATCTCTCCCAGTTATATATCTATTCCAGTCGTTATAACTAATTAACTTCTCATTGGGATTTACACAAAAGCAATTCTACCATAATCACTCAGATGAAGAGAAGGCTGATTTGCATGCACTTTGTTTTTCTGAGAATGAGATTCTCTCTCTATTCTCTCACTTCACAAGAATACGGAAATGATTGTTTGCATGATGGGGAAGATGCATTTCATAAATGGTTAATTTTTTAAATGCCTGTGTATTTGTAGAATCTTTTAGGGAAACAAAATCAGTTTATTCCTAAAACAATTAAAAAATCAATTTGACATTCTTTGGAGCACCACCATGTTTTTGGCTCTTTCAGTATGCTTTTTGAATAACTATGTTTTGCAAAAAAGATGAAGAACCATTTAACGATGCTCCTAAAGGATGAACATCTATCCAGTATTTTTCCTAGTCTCACACAGGCAGACTAAGAACAATTTAGGAACCTACATTATACTAAACTTGACGCTCTATAATTCACATGTCAGCATGCAATGTTTTCCTTTCCTTCCATTACCATGTGCACTATATTTGATTGCATGATAATGCTTCTCCTTTTCCAAGCGCTGAGGTGGTGTAATTATAACACTGAAAGTGCAATTATGGAAGCATTTAGGTGTTTGTGCTCTTCCTGATCACAGGGGAAAGGGATCCAATGCAAAATGAGGTGGAAAACACTTGCACTCAGTGCATCCTGCAGATAAGCGGCTTATCTCGGTTTCTGCAGGTGCTGAGCTCCGTGATCCAATCAGGGAATTTCTTGAGGAATTAATTGACTCTTGAACTCTTGGATTAAATATGTTTGGAGAAAATAAGTGGTATTTTATCTTCCGAAAGTTTGTTACATTTTGGCGTTCTGCCAGTGTTTGCTTTTTTGTTGATGTGTTTGGAAGTCTTTTTCATCCAGGATAGGGAGTCCACACGACAGAATGACGAAAGATCTGCCTAAAAAGCTGGAACAGAAATAAAGAATGTATAAGTGAATTTTTGACATCAACTCTTGCTTAATATTCCATGTCTATAGCGGAGTTAGATACTAGCATACAGCAAAACCTGTATGAAGGGGCAAGATTCTGTAAAAATATTGAGAACTATGTTGTCTTTTAAGCAGTACAGAAAGATTTTATTGAAGAAATTATATTTTTATAACATACTGACTTTACAGATCTACTGACTGTCCAAGCAGCATGCCACTGTATTTTGAAGAACTCTATGTAATATTGTGTATATTAGGTTACACTGTATTACTTTAATTAATATTGCTTACATCACTTCATGCTCCATGTGGGGTTGATTTCAGTGTGGGAAATGTATAGGAGCTAAAATTTTAGCACTCTTTTCTCCTTCTGTTTAATGGAACCAACATGCTTGTTGCATTAAAACACTGCAATTATTGTAGCGCCTAATATTAAACGTTTTGATTGGAAAAGGAAGGGTATAGTCTTGGAATGGTCAATAGAAAACTTTTTTTTCCCATTCTCTCTTAATAGATACAACCAAGCTCACCTGTTGGTGACACCTTCAGGAACTGGACAGAAGGCCTTACGTGTTTAACTCTCACACACTTAAGAATAGATGGCGGAATCAACCAATCATGTTTTCACTTTCAATGAGAGGCCTTCAATAGAACAAAAAAGGGTTTTATATATTGTACTACACTGAATATGACTGGAACTATGAATGGGTAGCCAGTTGATAAAAATGAAAATCAGCAGTGACACTACTGGCCTAGTTCTACCATAGTACTAGAAATCTTAAAGTGAAGCAGAAATTAGCATCATTTTGGTTGTATTTGTTTTTTGGACGTGTCTAAGACATTAATGGCTGAAATTAAAATCCTAACTCTAATTAGTTTGCCACTGGTTTGAATAGCATGGTCGGTAATTCTGCAGTGCTCCATATTGCAGACTGAGGTTCTAGTCCAGACCTGGGAAAGTCCACCTCCCTGTACCAAGAAGAGCTGCTGGGCAAGAAACTGAAACTACATTTGCTTGTCTAAGAAATGTTAACTTGTAAGACACTTTGGATAAGAGCACATGCTATAGATGTAAACAGATACAAAGGAAAACATTGCCTAAAGTACTTGTTCCATTCATGAGTATTGCTTATGGATGATTATACCTCCTTGATTTATTGGCTATACCTAACATAAATACATACACTACATATAAAATATATATAGTGTATAGAAATGTATATAGTATATACATAGTATTATGATTTAAGTGAGCTGATTAAACAAGCTTTTAAAGCCCTGCGTGTTTTGCAGTTACTGTGTAAGGCCTGATAGAGCCTTGCTTTTCTGGCGCTGTTTGGCCAACTGTGAAATTCACTCTACATCCAAGAAGCCTTCTTCTCTCACTCGCAGGGATATAAGAAATTCTCTTCTTTAAGGTCTTTGGTGTTATCTGGTCCAAAAGCTGCATACAATTTAGGTCTAATTTCTGAAACAGCAATTGCTGTAAGTGCAGTGGAGCGAGGAATTGTGGAACTCTGCATGCTATGTGGACTGAATAATTAAGTGGCAAAAGGATGAGTGTGTCTAGCGCCAATGAGCATTAGGGACCTCAAGTTGCACAATAACGATGATAAAGATGCTGTTAATTACATTTTCAGCCCAAAACTTTCAGCCCAATGTGTGGGCATTCTTATTGATTCTGTGGCATTTGGGGCTTTGTCACTTTGTGTAGAAGCCTTTGTCAAGCCTTATTCTAACATCATAATAATAACAAAACATGCTCTGCTTGGGGGTCAGAAGTACCTGATCCCTTTGAATATTAAGTATGTCAAGCATTTGAGAAGAAAAAGAAAGAAAATGCATTTATATGCCACTTTATTAGCAGCCGCTACCTTGTAGCTCCACCTTGTTGGTGCACAGTCAGTTCAACACAGTCTAAAAAGCCAACCTTCTCTTAAAATTTCCCTCAAGCAGCTTTTCTTATTAGTTAAAACCAGCAGCATAGGTGTTAAGACAGCTGGAACAAAATTTTCCACCTCTAACAGAAACTGATGTGGGGGTTAATTCTGCAGAGTCTCCAAGACGCAGACCGATGTTCAAAGCTAAAGATACTATTAAAAACTGAGATTTGTCAATTCTAGGGTCAAACAGCCTAAATCTTTCTAATGGACACTATAATGCTATAGCATGTTTGTTATAAGGGACCCGACAGACTTTTTACTAAAGGTTATTCAGGAGGTCTTGCACTCCTCAAGACCCCCAGATTTTGCACTTTGCCTTGGAGCTTGATCTGATTAATGGGGTCACATATGTACAAATTCTGTGCCCACTGGCCAGTGAGTAGAAGGTGAGTACTTCTAATAAAGTGAATGATAAAGTAGACAATGTACAGTATTGAGCAAAACATTGACTTTTTATTTACCGAGCAAACAAACTTTCCAATAAAAAAAACTTTCAGAGAATACAGAACTTTAACCTTTGAGGAGAACAACATGTTAGCCCATTATCACCCATTTTGATGTTCTTCGTGATATGCCAGAGTTCAAGCTCTACTCCTGGCCTCGGGTGTGATGGAGGCGTGAAGAGGCGGGGAGGGGAAAAAAGCGGGAAGACTCTCTGCAACACCCATGAAGTTCTCCAGCTGGGCTTGGGGAACAGAGGAAAAGGGCAAGCCTCTCAGAGGATCTAGCTCTGCAGATGCCATTCATTTAAGAGCTGCTCAAGTGTGTCATCTCATTCCAATAAAGAAGCCAAAAGGTTACTGTCCCTGCCTCCTCCTGTCTCGCTCAGACATTTTCCATCTATTTTTGTTCATTCTTTTCTCACAATGACCTGCAGTCCATTAAGTTAATGGAGCTACGCTGACAGACCACATGCCCACATTTCCCAGTAAGGACAGAGAGCGACCGAGATGACGAATGCATGAGGCTGAAAGGCCACACTGTACAATGCCATACAATGCTATAATATGCCATGTCTGACACTCCATCTCCCTTATGCTTTAGCTTAAGCAACTGATGTGCTCAAAATAATGAACAGGAATCAATGCTGTGACTAATAATCTCCCACTCACACAACGCCTACGCGCGGGGATTCCCCTTCAAACTCCAAATTGATTTACATCGCCATCCCTGCAGAACCTAAGAGCACGTACATGTTTAAAGATAACGTCTGCAGCAGCTTATCTCTGAAAAAGATTTCAGAGTTGCTTTTTTGCTAATAAAAATGAGCTTTCCTCTGAGACAGCCGCACTGGCCCTCTTTGGTGGAGAATGAGGAACAGATTCTCACTTACACAATAATATACACATTTGAGTTCTACCATGCATATGCACTGCCACATACACACACACACACACACACACATACACACATACAATTACACAGTGATATATTAATAAATAGCATTTAATCGGCGGATAGAAAAAAGGCCAGCGGATAAACAGCCAGCGGATGGGAAAAAGTAAATAGGAAGTAGTAAAAAAATCTTGCTGCAGTTTTGCCCAAAAAGCCTGTCTGAGGGGCTGAAGCAAATGATGGCCATGGAAGGTCAGTGTTGATCCTTTCTTTACGCTTCTTACTTCTGGAAGTGTAGATAAAGCAGTCTGATCTTTTCTGCAATTTGTGAATGTTGCGTTTGGTGGAAGTGCTGCACGATGGAGGTAGTACTGACCGATTCTATAATCACTGTGCACAACTGAACTAGCAGCTCTTAGGTGAATCTAAACTTATTCGGCTGGTGCATGACATACAATAATGTGCAAAAGTCTGAGCCACCTGCGAAAGTACAGTTTAAAAACAGTTTAGATGAGCAGTGCGTGTTTGTTTCATATGAATGTACTAAATAAAACAAAAACCTTCATGTGGTAAATAGGGATTTTATGTATGGTATACCAGTGTGTTCCTTGAGGAAGCCAAGTATTACGTGTAGAAACCTGGTTTGACTTTATCACAGTAAATCAGCTACTGATGGTATTTCACAAATCCAAACAATGGCTGGAGGGACCGAGGAGAAGTCTGGAACTAAACCTGTGTTCTCCTCACCAGCTCACAAAAAATCTAATTCATTTTTACAGACAAACCAAATGTTGATCCTTTTTACTGCTTTCTTGTTTATTTGCATGTATTTGAATGTTAACTTTGCAAGCAGAAGGACACTATCACTGGCTGATAAAAATGACTTTAAACAATTTTTAAACCTTTAAACAAGACTTTTGCACAGTCCTGTACATCTTTTCTTTCTTTGTGATGGTGTCAAACTTCCGGTCCCTGGTGATTGTCGTAGGCAGGAACTTGAAGAACTCACCGCGTGGTAATTTCTTGCATGTTCTTTCACATTGTCTATGGGTCGTTGGCTCCTACTCCACTTACTGGAGTAGCCTTATATATTTTTGCTAACCATGTTCATTATCTAAAAGTTCAGGGTCCTGTCTCCAGTTTAATATGATTCTTCCTTAGAACAGTGAAGCTGTCTGAGCTTGGTCTTGTTGTTGCTGTATTTAATTCAGTTCCTGGACACAGACCGCCTACACACTTGGTCTTAGGCACCCATGCAAATTGCTAAATAAAAGTCATTTTTCTCAGTATTTCTCAATATTAATAAATGCAAACAAAAATATAGTAAAGAAAAAAAATCAAGAATTGTTTTGATTGTAAAAAAGTAGTTTTTTTGTGAGTTTGGTAAAGAGTACACAGGTTCGGTTCCAGTTTTCCCTCAATGCCTCCAGCCGTTGTTTGGATTTGTGACACTCCATCAGCAGCTCCTGATTTAATCTAATGAAGTGCTGATTGAGTCAAACCAGGTTTCTGATGGCAACTACAACCAAAACCCATCCCTCTACCGTGAGAACACTTCCTCCTGCAGTTCTGCTTATGGTTGAGACCACTCTTCGGTCCCCAGGCCATCACAGTTTTATTTTAATTCCGTAGCTCACACACAGCGCCAGTTTGGTTAAACTATAACTAATTTCATTGTTTTTTTGATTGTTTTTTGCGTTTAAATGCACATGGTTCATGATGCCAATGACACAGGGAGCTAATGATTCTTAACAGGCTCTCCTCGTAAACACTGACGGTGTTGTGCAAAATTTTCATTTGACTAGAAAAGAAAAATGAGGAGCAGCACAGGTGATTGATTGTTGTACGGGAGCTGATTTGCATACTACTCGCTACATAATACCCAGAAATGACTGACCAGGAATGCATTTGACTACTAAGTGTAAATTTTCAAGATACAATCAAGATTCTCATCACAAGAAGTGACCAAGTGTAAATGGGGTCAAAGATGTCCTCACAGAAGCTGTAAAATGTCACAGTGTCAGTGTATTTGTCCACATCATAGGCTGCATGCTCAAATGAACTTTAGTCAGTATCTGCCAGACAATAGCTCGTCTTTTGCCTTGTTTGCCAATTTTTTCACGACAGTGATCGATTTGGACTGCAAATATCCCACATTTACTGTGAAGCAAACATGAACAAATAGAAAAACATGGCTAAATTAATCTTGTTCTGAGGTAAAAAAAAAAAAGGTCTGTGTGTTTATATTTATGTTTCTACTGTGATTGAATGGAATTGTTTTGATTCAGAGAAGCACAACAGTGGGGCAAAGGCGTTTGTTTGTCCGGTTCAGCAGTAATAACTTGTCCGTTTTGAATAAATCATCTGTGAATGAATTCAAATGAAGCCAAAGCTCCATTAGTCTAGGGTGTAATTGATAATTAACAGCATGCATAAAATAAATCTCAGGGGCTTCGTGTGTACATAGTATTTCATCTGCTGTGTAATAAAGAGATTCACGTTTAGGACATTAATAAAATAACAATGTACTTACAGCCAGATAAAAGACAAGAATACAAACCTATGTAATGTAATAATAAAGTCCATATGTATTAGATATTTGTACAAATGTTAGTTTCTACATATAAAGATAATGCCCTGCATTTATTGTACCGTAATGCAAAAGGCACTAAAGCAAATTATATTTCAATAAGTCAGGAGTATGTTCTTGGTCCTGTTGGTTACCCAGGCTATTTTTTGGGTTTCTTAAAATATCAGGACATTGTATTTATAAAAATGTACAAATACACACATACACACACACACACACACACACACACACACACACACACACTGATTGTAACACCATGACCTGTAGAAAGACCCCTGCAGATGAATAAGGCATGTATAATTGGATATTGCTGTGCCAAATGAACCAAACAAACCCGATATGAGATTTGATGATGAAATATGACGTGTTTTATTAAACCTTTGCTCAGCCTCCATAAAGAGGTCAAAACATGACCTTGGAAAATGATTGGGTGAAATCACTGATCCAGATAATTAAATGTTTTCTGTAATGCAAAGACTGAAAGTAACAAATATCCCACATTTACTGTAAATCAAATGTAAAAAAAAAAAGCATGGCTAAATTAATCTTGTGCTATGTCTGTGTGTTTATATTTATGTTTCTACTCTGATTGGAATTGTTTAGATTTCAGGCCATAAAACAATTCATTGAGAAAATTTAGATTTAAAAAATCTTTGTTGAAGAATCTATCTATCTATCTATCTATCTATCTATCTATTGAAAACTATACACATACATAGATATATATACACACATATATATCAGAGTCAAACCGACATGTATATGAGTTCTGTAGGGTCAGGACATATTTAACCTTCATACAGTATCATGAAATATCTAAAATCAAGTCGAATCCTGACCTCATAGACAGAACATTGCATTGTGACACTCCTTCAAGAGGTCTTCGAGGTCTGCTGAGGATCATCCAGGCTGGATTGCTTTCACTGTTGCCTAAAATCTGCTATACGTGTCTGTTCCCTGCAGCTGAATCAGGCATTTGAAACGTGCTGTAGGATGGGTCCTTCTTTCACAGAGGCAATCATCAGCTCAATGGAGCATAGACTGCTCCACCCATCCACGCACTGCTCATCCTGGCCCGTAGACAGGGACGTCATAAGATGACAAGGCACCGCGGGCATTCGCCCTGGACACTGGTGTGTTTTGACAGGCCTTCTAAAGATAGAAAGCACCCCATTATAAATATTCCCAACTGACTTAACACTGTACTGTTTGATGGGTCCCAAACGTACGTTTCTAGATTTAGCACTGCTGCAGTGCAGTGGTGGGGAGTCATTGTTAGAGATGGTGTTCTTGTGAATGAGAGAGCTTTAATCAGCACCGATACCCTCCTACAGACCAAAAAAAAGAGAGGGAAAAGTAAAAGTGGCAGCAAAAGAGCCCTTGAAATGATTAAGTGCCACCTATCTCCTGATTAAGGAACAAAGCAAAATAATGCAATCAACAGTCATTTAGTCATGAATTAGCCCTTTGGTCTGGCAGTCAGTCTCGAATAGAATAAACACCTCATCTTTCTGGGCCCGGCAAGTACTTTTACAGTGCAAAGTGGTTCATAGAGTCCTCTGGTCCAAGAGCAAATTAGCCCGTACCTATCCTGGCCCTGATTCAAATTGTGACAAATGCCATCTGGTCCAGCAGACCTTACCCACATGTTCTGGACCTGACCAGCTTTATTTCAGTTTGGAAGTCTGGTTTTGATTCTCTTTCAGCCATTACCTCAGTTAATATCCTGAGGTTGGACTGTTTGGAGTTTTACCCAGTGGGTATTCCATACCCTCTTATTTTGTTGAACTATTTCTTATTTCTCACTCTCCTGGCGAGACGAGCTAGCTTGATGCACTGGAAGGGCCCTAACCCTCCCTCTCATTTCCTCTGGATAAAAGATACCCTTTCCTATACGAAGCTTGAAAAGAATAAACACTCGTGGTTCTAAAGTAAAATTTTCAAAAATTTGGCGACCTTTTCTTAACCATGTCGAATCTCTTTGGCTGACCAATGTCTCTGTGGATTAGGCGGACACCTGTATGTATATCTGTGTATCATTTTTAATGCTGAGTATCAGTAGCACACTGTATGTCCCTTTTCCCCCCATTTTTCTTTTTTGTTTTTTTGTCCTTGAAGTTGTCTTCACCCTCCTATTATTGTGTTAGTAATTTCCTTACAACTGTTCACTTTATTATACCGATTAGTACTTCTCTCATAACTCATGTGATTGTGCCCTTGAAGGTGTCTCTGTTTATGTTGTGAAAATGATAGAAATAAATCGTACATAAAAAATATATACTATATGGGAAAAAAGCTAGAATGAGGATTTGATGTAAAACTTGATTTGAGTATTTTTGAAATCAACAGGTTATATTTAATAATACCACAGTGATGGGGGCTTTAAACTCTTTTAGCTGAAGCTTTGGTGTACGGCATTGGACTAAGATTACACTGGGCCATTTGCAGCAACTCAAAATGGTCACTTTCTTTTGTCTGTCCTTTTCTGTCAATAAATAAAAGTGTAAGGTTTTGGAATGGCCTCCACCATCATCAGGCTATGTTAAATAATTGTATTATTAAAAAGTAATATTAAATGTTATTTTTATGTTATGTTCCGAATTTTCAGAAGTTTGTTCCACACAGAAGTGGAGTTAACCAATGTTGACAAAATGCATATTTTGTTATTATTACTGTTTTAATTGTAATTCGTATAATAATGTAGACAATCAAAATCCCGGACATCTGGCAAAACAGGCAAACTGGAAATTCATCCAACACAAATCCTATTCACTCTACAGCTCATTTTGCTTGAGGTATGAAAAAAAATCCCATATTAGGCAAAAAACAATGACAGGAAAACACAGTTTTTTATTCACTTAAGCAACTGAACCTGAGTCTGTTCATTAACGGGGTTGGTGAGCACGGTAATGGTGGACAGCTGGCCAGGTTCAGGGTGCAGAGGGAAAGTATTGGAGAAAAAAAAACAACAAAGCCACAAGCTTGCCTCAACATGAGTAATAAATAATTCACCCAGCAGACTGACATGCCAAGTTTAAGTCATCCTGGTGCAATATCATTTGAATTATCCACAGCAAAAGCTTGGATTACCTCAAAGGCATCTCCAGCATTCCAGCATCCAAGTATGCACAGTATTGTATTTGGCCTCATGGTTCATCAAATTGCACGGTGAAACAGTATTTGAAGAAAAGCAGATTATGCACAAACAAGTAGGCGTTTATTACTCAGCTCACAAGTGTTGACTTTAAACGTCATTAATGGAAGCCTTGGGCATACTCTGTGTTGAAAAATGGCATGCCTCCTCAGAAGACAGTGTATACCTGTTGGGGTATAAATAGTCCATTTGCAGAAAGTGCTTATAAGCAGCAAGGACCTGTCCTTACACGGCTGTGGGGTGGACAAGACTGTCGCAGAGGTGATGGCCAGAGATGAGAGGAGCTAATAGGGGTCAAAAGCATTTCTGCTGCCTGTACAGATGGCAGCAGTCTGGAGCTCATGGGACTAAAGCATCACAGTGATATTTTTGGGAAATGGCCTTGAATGTGCTCTGAAAATGAGTTCTGCAGCTAGTTAAGTGAACCATGGACTCATATTTTGAATGCATATACATCTGTCAGCAAAGAGACACACATATAAACCATATACATGTACACAAACAATTCAGCCACGAACAATACCCTAATTCAGCCACAAACAATGTATTCAGCCACAAACAATACCTTAACTCCCAACCTCTAGGGATCCATATGTAAACTGCCATTTTAGATCCTCACTTTAGTAACTACTGTACATAACTCATAAACCTAGAAAAAACCTGCATCACTAGTTACCAGTAAAACCAGTATTTTGTGTGATGTTATGCTGGCCCAGTTTGTCTTCTAATTAGCTTCATATTAAGTGAATGTTAATAGTATAGCTATGTGTAGAACTGGACTGCTGAGGATCTCAGTGTCTACACAGGACATCTCTGCCCCAGGTGAGGGACCATGCCACCTTCTTGCATTGCTCCAAAGTCCAGTTCTGATGGTCACCATGGGAACTCTGACTAGTCCCTGCCCCTTTCACAGCAAGCCATGATGCACAGTGTGTTATGACACCTTGCTATCAAGCCAGCATGAACTTTTTCAGTATTGCAATAGCTGCTCTGTGAGATCTGACCTGACATCTGACAGCAAAGTGACAAACCTGACCACAGCATTTTCCCCATACTGTCCTGTCCTTTCCAGCTTGAAGATGTGACTGGTGTACTGCAGAGCGAGAGATAAAGCTGTCCTGTTATCTTCCTGCACAAGACACATCTTCTCCAGCTGCAGTACAAGGTCCATTTCACACTACTGCGCTAAACTTGCTCATATCACCCAGAATAGAAACCCAAATATGCACCAACCCACATTAGAAACAATGGAGTTCACTCTTTCTGATGGAAGGAAAGGAAAGAGGACCAAGTGGAAGAAAACAGTCTGAAGAACAATAACAGTTTGTCTCATGAATGCTGCAAGTGTAAGATTAGCATGTGAGATCGGCCTGTCACATAGACGGCACAGTGAGAGCTAAGCATTGATTTTTTCCCCCACCTAATTATCAAAGACCATTTCATTTAATTACCAGCATGAGTAAAGATTTGTTAAGCTACACCCCCACCTCTCCATGGCTCTGAGCAGAAGCAAAAACACATGGGCAGGGGGAGAGCACAGAGTTTCTCTCAGTATGTTTGACGCACAAACAGACTGTTGAATCAATGGCTGAATCAATGAGACGTCACTGGTGTCTTATCGTCGTCTGGTGCAGCCCGAATCTGGTTCCTTCCCTGCTGCTAGGGGTCATGCTGGGAGCTCCCTCATCTTCCTCTGCAAGCCTGTCTGTCTCACTGCACCAGCTTTAAATAAGTTCTGAATGAGAAAACTCACAAAACTACAATGAACAAAACAAACTGCACGGAATATTTTAAAAAGCTGGTCAGCAATGAAAGATTACAGATAAACTGTATAAGAAATAGAGTTCCAATAACTCTGTACAGTGCCTTGCAAAAGTATTCACCCCCCTTGGCATTCTCTCTATTTTGTTACCTTACAAACTGGAATTTAAATGGATTTTCAATGTTTTTTTAAGTGATGGACCAAGAAAACAAACTACAGTTTAATGAAGTTAAAAGGGGGAAAAAACATAAAGCTGAAAAGTGGTGTGTGTTTTCATCCCCATTGCTTTGAACCCCCAACCACTACCCTCAAAAGCCACTTAATTAGTTCCACCTGTGAGCAATCTAAGTGTCAAATGATCTCAGTATATATATACACTTGTTCTGATAGCCCCCAGAGTCAACTCTAGTGCAACATCACTAAGAAAGGGCTACCATCAAGCAAGCGACAGCATCAAGGAATTCTCCACAAAAGTCAGAGACCAAGTTGTGAAAAGTACAGATCAGGGTTGGGTTATAAAAAAAATATTACAAACCTTGAACATCCTAAGGAGCACCATTAAATCCATTATCAGAAAATGGAAAGATTATGGCACCATAGCAAACCTGCCAAGAGAGGGTCATCCAACAAAACAAAACGGCTCTACTGCAGAGATGGGAGTATCTGTCCTTAGGACCACTCTAAGCCCCACACTGCACAGAGCTGGGCTTCATGGAAGAGTGACCAAGAAAATAAGACTCCCCAAACATGTGGAAGAAGGTGCTGTGGTCAGATGAGACTAAAATATAATTTTTGGCCATCAAGGACAACACTATGTCTGGCCCAAACCTAACACCTCTCATCATGCTGAGAATACCATCCCCACAGTGAAGCATCGTACGGGCAGTATCATGCGGTGGGGATGCTTTTTATCGAAAGGGACTGAGAAACTGGTCATAACAGAAGGAAAGATAAATGTCCTGGAATTGCCCAGTCAAAGTCCAGACCTCAATCCAATTGAGAATCTCTGGGATGATTTAAAGATTGCTGTACACAAGCGGCATCCATCCAACTTGAAGGAGTTGGAGCTGTTTTGCCATGAAGAATGGACAGAAATACCAGTGTCTAGATGTGCCAAGCTTGTGGAGATGTATGCGAAGAGACTTGTTGCTGTAATCGCTGCAAAAGGTGGCTGCACAAAGTATTGATTCTGGGAGGGGGTGAATAGTTATGTGCACTCAGGTTTTCTTTTTTTGTCTTATTTGTTGTTTGTTTCACAATAAAAAAAAAATATTTGCATCTGCAAAGTGGTCGCTGTGTTGTGTAAATTAAAAGATACAAACCTCCTAATATTCCTTTTAAATTCCAGGTTGTAAGGGAATAAGAAGAGAATGCCAAGGGGGTGGGGGGGAATACTTTTGCAAGGCACTGTATACAAACATAAGGTGCACAGAACGTATTTGGTTTGTAAGGCAATAAATAAGTTAACTTGACACATCCTCTATTCTATGTTATTTCATTCCCATGTGTAAAATAATTAGAAACTGTGCACTAAAATCAGCTGAAAAATAACTGTTTTAATACGCTACGTGGACAAATGTATTGGGACGCATGACCATTACACCAACATTGCATTCAAATACAGAGACTTTAATATGGAGTTGGTCAGCCCTTTTCATCCATAAAAGCTTTTTCGAAGGATTTCCACAAGATTTGGGAGGTTCTGTGGGAATTTGTGCCCATTCATTCTGTAGAGCATTTATAAGGTCAGGTACTGATGTTGGATGAGAAGGCCTGGTTCACAATCTCCGTTCCAGTTCACCCCAACGGTGTTGGATGGGGTTGAGGTCAGGACTCTGTGTAGGCCAGTCACGTTCTTCCACACCAAACTCAGTCCACCATGTCTTTATGGTCCTTGTTTTATGCACTGGAGCACAATCATGCTGGAGTAGAAAAGGTCTTTCTCCAAACTGTGTCCACAAAGTTGGAAGCATGGCGTTGTCCAAAGTGTCTTGGTCTGCTGGAGCATTAAGACTGTCCTTTGCTGGGAGTAAGGGGCTTAGCGCAAACCCTGAAAAATAGATGTTTCGCAATACTTTTATCCATATATGCTCTCTGTAATAAGTGGGAAAATCATTAATTTGGAAAATCAACAAAACGTGCCTGGGGTGTTTAGACTTTTGCATTCAGCTGTATATTTAAGCACAGTGTTTGCATATTGTAGTCTTTTGTATTTTTATCTTTATGTTACTTTTGTATTCTTTTACCTTTTTGACAATAGGATTCTTCAAATTAATGATTGTAAAAAAGGCAAACTGAAAAGAATTATTTTTTCTAATCTCAAAAATCAGTGACTGAATGATTTCGCTGTCAACCAAAAATTACAATGTTATTAATTAAATATGAAATCGCTTTAGAGGAGGGCAAACATTATTATAGGATAATGAAAACAGGAATTTTGCATTTTTTTTAAAGAGATGACCAGGGACATGAACCAATAAGGTTAAAAAATGTCAGTTTTGTTTTCAGGTTGACTTTAATGTCCGATTGCTTTTGGGGACAGGACAGACTCATATAACTTGTTAAACACTTCCACTAACAGCCCCGTTGTGAGTGAACTCTATTTTACACTGTTAGTACGTAGAAATTGCCATTAAAATGTATTTGAGTAGGACTTGAGTAGGATTTGAGTAGCTGTTTTACATTTCTTGCCATATCCTCTTACCAGACATGTGAAGTAATGTGAAGGGAAACCCAAAAGCCAAAGATTTAACCCCACTGGCTGAACATGTAAAATCTTCTAAAGAGTGTGTGTGTGTGTGTGTGTGTGTGTGTGTCTGACTGTGGTGAAACCACGAATGATATTCTCCTTCATAAGTGATGACTCCCTCCCATAAACCCACTCAATTCATCTGACTTGATCCAGTCTTCCATAATGGCGAAACAATATTCTGCTAGCAGACATGAGGGAAGCCCATAAAGCCCACCTGCCACTGCTGAATAGATCACTCTCCTCATTCAACCATTCATAATCAAGCCATTACTGCTTCAGATACCTGCTGCTGATGGGAATTACAGTGTGAGTTACAACCACAGTCATATAACACACCGTATATGTGTGTGTGTTCTAGCTTAACTATTTCCAACGCTCTCCTTGAGGAAGCCTAGGAGTGCATTAACAACTTTTTACAAAAACAAAATCTGTTTATTTATTCTAATGTTATGTAGTTATTTTTTTTTACAGGCAAAAGAAGTTGTTACCACGAGAAGTAGTTTAAACAATGTTCTTAACTGATAAAAACCTTGCCACTGTACTGTATGTTATAGTTGTAGGCAGAGATAATACCACATCAGAGAATCAGAACATTGTGATTTTTTTCGTCTTCTTATGGAATCATGTGTGAACATGTACAAGAATCAGTGGAAATGGACCAAAATTATTCAGAATACATTCATTAATGACATTAATTTCTCAAAAACATGTTTTTGGGAGCTCTCCTATTGAATAACCATTTCTGAGGTATGAGGAACTGAGATCATTTTTAAAATAATGCTGCATTAAAAAGCTGAACTGCAAGCTACATTGCTGTTTGGTCTGATCATTATTTGGAAATTACAGATGGAAGCTGATTTGGACATTGGATATGGTCTAGACATTGATTTACATCAGAACATTCTTTTATAAAAAACTATTATGGCCTTTTTGACATAAGACATTTGTGGTCACTGATTTTGGTCATTTATCACTTTAATTGACTACTACACTACCCCTGGCGATGTTCTGATGGACTTTTCTGCAAATCCACCAATCAATAATCTATACTTCATCAACAGGGAGTCAAGATCAAATGTTACGTTTTGCAATGCCCTTGCTACTCAAAGCAAGAGAAAGAAAGTAGAGCAAATGAAACTGATGAGAGCATTTATTTCAGCTGTCATCTTTTATAACTGCAGTGTTTCAGCAGTTTCATCATAAGTATATTTCGATAAGATCTGGTAACCTTCTATTCTTGTGAAATGGGTTTATCGCAGACAATGTGTATATGATTTATGTTAGTGTTCAATTGTAAGAATGACAGAAATATGACTTCAGTAGTGATATTAAGTATTATTACAGTGCTTGATACAAGAATAATACTTTGGAACCACCCTAACGTTCACCATAATGTTTAAAACAAATACAAACTGGATCATACCAGATATTGACCGCTTTTATGTAATGTCACTAATTAAAGGGCCCATATCCTACATGTTTATTTTATGATGTTCTTTCCCCCTCAAGTGTTGTGTATCATTTGCTCAAGGTTTTCTGTTCTCTCTTTATCCCCCGGAAATCAGCAGTCCGTTTTTGTTTCTGTGCCTTTAAGAATGATGCAAAGAAATAAACCCTGTATTGTGCCACCTTCAGAAAGCAGCTAAAATTCCAAACTCTTCTAATTTCATTGCAAATGGGTGGGCCCAAACTGCTGGGCACTTAACCAATGGGGTCGTTTGACTTAAGTAAAAATAAGTCAATGTTAAATAAATGTTGTCTTTGAGTAACTGGTTTAATTACCATAGATCATTAAAAGAAAGTCCATTTCACTAAATATAAAATCTATATATTTTGATTCAAAAGAATTCTGTTCAAATGGAAGACAAATACATTTTGTATTGAGGTAACAAAGCCTGTGTAATATTTATGTTTTTATGCTGAATGGATGCATCTTTGCCCGTGTGAGTCATATTAACATGCATAATTTAATTTGCCTGAAGGCAGAAAACAATATCAATTATACCGATCAGCCACAACATTAAAATTACTGAATAACACTGATTATCTCATTACAATGGCACCACAGGGGTGGGTTATATTAGGCAACAAGTGAACAGTCAGTTCTTGAAGTCCAGTTCTTGTGTTGGAAGCATCTGGTCTGATCCCACAGGAAAGCTAATGCAGTACAAATTGCTGAAAAAGTTCATGCTGGCTATGATAGAAAGGCATCAGAACACATAGTGCATCACAGTTTGCTGTATATGTGGCAGCAGAGTGAGTCTGAGTACACATTCAGACCCATTTCCCCTGCCAATCATTTCAGAAAAAAAAACGGCTTACTTTTACCACTTAAAATTACCTTAATTTTGACCTTAATTTCCCATATAGGAAATTAATGAGTATTAAAGGAAAACGTGCACAGATTAAGGCAGATTAAGGGCGAAAACTTCTGGATTTTCCTCTTACTTTTTCAAATTTGCCCCTTAAATAATAGAACCGCCTGAATTAATGCCTTAGATTTAAGATTAAGGGGTTTCACACTCATGGCTTAAATCTAATTTTAAGGTAAAAGTAAGGGGTCGGTTTCACAAATTAACAGCCACTTAATTCAAATTAAGGGGTTTGGTGTATTTTCAGGGGTAAATTAAGGAAGGGTTAAGCACATTTTGGGTACACTGTGTTTCAGAGTGAATGGTGTCTACATTGGATTCGTGAGCATCAAAACTGGACCATGGAGCAATGGAAGAAGGCCTGGTCTGATAAATAACATTTTCTTTTGCATTATGTGGACGACCTGATGGTTGTGTGACGCTTTTGTGTTGAAGAAGTAACATCATGATGCTCTATGGGAAGATGGTAAACTGACAGAGGCAGTGTGATGCTCTGGACAATGTTCTTGTGAATGTTACTTTGGTACGTTCCACAATATTTGGAAGGTGGTTTTAATGTCATGGCTGATCAGTGTAAGTGCTTGATTATGGTGGAAAGTATTGAATGTTACATTGTAACACTAGAAAAAATATCGAAATTAAAATACATTGTGTAGCAGTGGTGCAGAGTCTTTGAGGAGAAGCAGGTGTTTCCGCCTCCGTTTCACTCGAACACCATTTCAATATTCAATATAAGTTCAATAAAATGCAGACACATTCGACACATCGGATAGAATCCACTGTAAAGGAGACGTGTGCGCCACAAACCAAAGGTGCTGCCATTATCCCAGCCCCATTACTCTACTGAAGGAAGACAGAGAGACAAATACATTATGAAGATCACACATTAAACTTGAAATAGAACAAACACAACACAAGCAGGAAACAGTCCCTGCCATTTTAGAAGTCCAACAGATCCTTGAGCTGCTCTCAGAAAAGGAAGATGGACATTCACCTTTGATTTTCAGTTTTTTCCTCCCCTACCCGCATTCCACTAATCCTCCTTTTGGATGGCATGAATCATCCACAATCACACATGTACACACACACACACACACTCTCTGCGTTCTCCATGGGGCGAAAAGGCCAGACAACCGTAAAGCGTTTTCAGTTTTGCCTCTCCTTGAAATACTGCTGACGTCCACTATCACATCCTTTTCCTTAAAGCCACCATGGTACAGGCGGGACTAACAGCCCATCAGCTGCAAATATTCAGTATGGATTCATCTTCGCATGCTCAAAAATCAAGGTGCAGTGTGGTATGAAAAACGAATCTGAACAGTCAGTGATGGTGTAAATGGGATGTAAGTGTGAAGAACCACATGAAAAACAAAACACTCTACATTACGCTGTTTTTTTCCCCCCAATTTTTGTTAACATCTCTGGTCACATTACACATAATTAGTCACAATTCTTGCTGTCCCTTAATCTTTCATCAATACATGGATGTCACCAGTTTTCAAACGTCTTCTATCCACCAGTGTTTTTTCTTCCTCCCCCTCCTCCCACCAACCACATCTATCTTCAGGAGAAGACACTCGGCTGCCTCAGAGACCCTTCCTGTAACCATTTTATTCTGAAATACGTCACACTGGAGACATATAATGATTTCCCATTCACATTGACTTTTTCATTTTTTCCTAGAGCTTCACGTCCAAATCAAGATCTGTCAAAGGTCTGGCAAGTACAGAAGGCTGGTTTGCTCTATATTACTCTATTCTTTAAAGTCATGAACAGTCGAGAACCCCCTTCTCCCTTGCCCTAGGGAGAGTGGGTTTATAAACCTCGTGACCCCCACCCCAAACATGCAGATACACACACACATATGCTCTCAGTGAAGATAAGTGTCGTCACTCAAATCGAACCCTCTCCCTGCCAATGTCTGATTAGCTGTCGGAACAATTACCTTAATCGTGTCATCTTAACGAACCCCATGAGAAGACAGTGGGCCTAGTAATACAGAAGACCTTCGCCTACACACAATATTAGCCCTTATCTCCCCTTATAATAAAGATGAATCGTTTAAAACAAAAACAAAAACACAAACAAACATATAAACATCCTGCATTAATTAGGCTTGGGTCATTAGCAGTTTATCAAAGTAATGTTGGAACAATAGCCTCCTTAATGGTTTTCTATTAGATCCTTTTTGTATCAAAGAGGAAAATGTTATGAAGAGTACTTGTCAAAAAGGGAGATTTTGAAATGATGTTTAAAATGACTGCTTTACACATTAACCCCATACTTTCAGAGACATCTGAGTTTGTATCTGTTTGTATCTGTCAGTTGCTATTA
>JBBPCX010000001.1:48841945-48902365 GCA_037974365.1 Hydrocynus forskahlii
CAGTGGTCAAACTCTTTTTTGGTATTATCTAGAGGAGAATGGATTTTCTGTCCTGTTCAAGATGTTGGAGATAAACAAGCCAGTGAGGAAAATGCTGACCACTTCTTTTTGGGTGCTTTAATGCTCTGAATGCTGCCATCGACATGATACAGACATAAATACTGACAGAAGGATTTCAAGGATTCAGGGGACTTGTGAATGTCCCTGGAATTGATGCTTTGACTGGCTTTTCATCTTCAGCAGAGATTGTCAGCAAACAACAACATGGGTGAAACCAACCTGAATGACTCTAATGTGAAAGTGGCCGTCCGGGTCCGTCCTATGAACCGGAGAGGTGAGTTCTGAATGTCCTTTCCAAAGGACATTACACCACACTGGGCAGTGGGAACTGCTGAAAACTTGAGTATGTCCTTGTAAGTCGCTTTGGAAAAAAGTCCCTGCCAAACGAAACGTAGCAACAGTGTGGATGTTCCAGTAAAGGCATTTGTGTAATGAACTGAACGGTCAACAAATCATAGACAAGATGCTACAAATGTGAAAATATTTTTTTGCAAATATGACATAACTTGTTTTGCTTGGACTGTATTACAGTATTCCTCCGAAACACCCTCTCTTATTCTTCTCTTTTTACACTGAAGGGAACCTTACACCGTTTGAACCATACACATTTTAAGAAAGAGATTGTTCTGTCTATTTCTATGTATTTTGAACTTTCAAAATTGTCTGAATCCACATCTCAGTTCACATGCAACACAGTTAACTGTCAGGTGCTGGAGACCTTTAATAAAGTAAAGTAAACTGTCCCCTTGTAGTCACGTGTGAACACACCACAGCACACAGTGTGAACAGTGTGAAATTCTTTCTCTGCATTTAACCCATTCACCAACTGAAGCAGTGGGCAGCCAGCGAATCGGCACCCAAGGAGCATTGTGTGGGAACGGTACCTTGCTCAAACATACCGCAGTGCTGCCACTAGCAATCCTTGGATTCGAACCCACAACCCTCTAATCACAGGGGGAACTCCCTAAACACTAGTCCACCAAAAACCCAAAACAGAATTAAAATCACAACTTAAAGCAAACGGCAACAGTGACGCCATTGTTTTATGTGCATTATGATCTCAGTTTAAGTAAAAGGGCTCTACATTATAACCAGAAAGCTTCTTTGACTTAATAATAATGTTACCGTTTTGTAAAGGCCCCCAGTCATTGAAAACGAGCTTTTTTAAAATTCACGTGGTTCTTTGAGTTGTCATGGATTGGAAAACATCTCTTGCTTTTATTGAAGAACCTATAAAGAGTTTAAGTGTTTGTCAGTGTTGCTAAAATATTGCTAAAGCCAAAAGAGATTTCACTGTCAGTATCACAGTGTACCAAATACATCGTCCACATTATCTGTAGGCCTTGTTGCAATGTGGGCTCTTCATCATGCAAAAATAGTATTTACTTAGGGAAAGAGAGTGCAATATTCTGTCCCGGTGGTTGGCCTCTAATCTTCTGATGTCCTGACAGTGTTCAGTGTGGCACTGTAGTTTACTTTATGAAGCTTGGATATCCCAACTGTAAAAAGCTTGGTTGAATTTTATGAAAAACTTTTACATAAATTATTAAATCAGTACCAAAGCTTTGTCAGAAGAATATATTTAAATATGCTGGCTTTATATTGCGTGTTAGAGGCATTGTTCTTTTTAGAGAGCCTCTGTTTAAGTGCTGAAAATTGACTTGTTAAATGTGCTGGACCCTGAAAGTGGAATTTGTGTCCCTGAAAATGAAAGCCACTGAAGCAAAACAGGTTCCAGTGAGTGTACAAATTGGTCACGTGGCAGATCTGAGCCTGAAATTCAGTCACAAGATTTGTTGGTTGTTATTTGTGGTCCATTGATAAAATTAGTTAAGTTTATCTAATTTTATCATAGTAATGTTTTTAATCCAGGCAAGTGCTGAGTATGTTTGCTTTTTGTATGACATTTTGTTTGGTTTTCACAGGTATTTAGTTTAGTAAAGTTTAGATTCACACATACTGGAAGTCTTTTTAAAGAAGTAAAACCGAAGAGTTGGCTTACATACATTTGTATAGCTCTGAAAATGTTGACTAGTTTGCTGTTTCTTCCTTCACCCTCCCTCCATTGCTTTCTCTTGCCTGACTGCTGTGTGTGTGTGTGTCTGTTGGACAAAAGCAGGAAGGGAGTCTGAATGGACCATAATGGACTATTT
The DNA here is from genome assembly GCA_037974365.1 of Hydrocynus forskahlii. Taxonomy (NCBI): domain Eukaryota; kingdom Metazoa; phylum Chordata; class Actinopteri; order Characiformes; family Alestidae; genus Hydrocynus; species Hydrocynus forskahlii. The sequence continues at coordinate 48,844,159 of JBBPCX010000001.1, forward strand.
GCTAACGTTGCATAACAGCATGTTCCCATGACCATAGGAGTTTTGAACCTTCGAAGAACGAGTTTGCATCCACACCTTTGTCTGAAGACAACCGTGCCAAACTATTTAGACACATCATGGCAAGGAAACGTGTAACTTGTTAACAATTTCCCGATGCTCCACATGGACAGTAAAGCTATGACATCATCCATCTTATCTATTGTTATATGGTTGGGCAGGTGCAGCTCATCATTAATGAGGTGCTGCTCATGGTTTTTAATCAGTTACAATTGAATATTACAATTAATAACATTTTCTTTTGAAAGTTATTTTCAGATCCCAGTCATTTTGCCACAAATCACATGTGATGGTGATGAACTTCAGTGTAAAATGCATCTCTTACCAGTCTGTCAGTGCTGCATTCTCTCTCTGTGATTCATACGTTTTTTTTTTTTAATGATATTTTGAAGGAAGACAATCATAATTTTTTAGCCCACATTTTCTCCTCAGCTGTTAACCGCACCCTTTACCCAGGCAATTCCCCCTTAGCAACCTTTAGCCACCAGTGGAGGGAGGAAGCCTGTGTTTCCTCTTTAAGCACGAGGTGGTTAAAGGCACTTTGGTTTCGTGTTGTATCCTCTCCAAGGATTTCTGAGTCAGCTATATATCCTTTTAGTTCTCCACTGGTTTCCAACACTGGTGCTAAAACATTGAATGCCGAATTGTGTTGAATTACCTTTACTTTCCATCCACTGCTCACATTTGTGGTCCACATCATTTATGAGACCCTTAACCTCTCTTTCCATTTGCTTTGGCTTAGATTTGTTGACTACAGATGGTGTATAGTTGTGCAGTGATTAAAGAAGTAAAATGCAGCCCTGCATATACATCCTGAAAGCAAGGTTCACAATTGTGTTAGTGATACACTTCTTGTGTCGTCAAAGGTTCCCTCCTGTTAAGCCTCTCTGTTGAGTCAAGCCTCGCTTAAACAGACAACATTTCAAAAGTTGAAAAAATAAAAAATTCAAAATCAGAAGTTGTACCCCAAAATATGTGTGGTAAACACATACTGACACCTTCACATGGCCATTGGTTTGTTGAATGCATGTATCCTGATCACGCTGTACAAACTGCTTAAAATTATTAGGTGCATGTGTGCCCGTTTTTAGCCTAGATACACAGCTGGAGAACACTGATTAATGCTTCTGTTAATAAGATTCTCAGATGGTGTTAGCCACCATGTGCAGACCGTCAAGCTTGAATTAAACAGATTTTTGTAATTAATTAGGATAGGTTTCTCTTTGCTAAGCCTTGAATTCACTTTGTCAACTGTGGCCTAAAATGCGCTTCAGTAAGCCATCTAAAGACATTTTTGGGTTGGTAAAAGCTGTTTCAGATATCCTAAGGCAAGGTCTTCATAGTGGTTGATGTTTTGTTTTTGTTCTTTTGTTTAGACTCTTGTTTTATGATAAACACTAGGCACTATAAAACATTCCCCTGCTACTGGTTTTACTGTTTTGTCCTTGAACAGCCGTGTACATAGAGTCAGCAGTTTACATTTTACTCCATGAGGGCAGTGGAACATAATGTGACATTATAAATCATAATTAAGTTTTTCATCAGTCTTCAGAGGTTATAATTGATTGATTCTTAATAAATTACTCTCCTCCTTTTGTATTTCTTTCACCTAAACAGAAAAGGAACTGAACACAAAATGTGTTGTAGAAATGGATGGGAACCAAACCTTCCTGCACCCCACAAGTGGAAACCTGGGGAAAGGAGATTCAAGGTAAGCTCAAGTTTTGGGTTGCTTTAACTGTTGGTACAGGCCATTTATAGTTGTTGGTTATATTGGTAACAGAAATATGTGTTTAGAATGAATGGCACTCTTAATTTGACCAAGAAATGCAGCATTTCCAGTTACAACTCGACCTCAGCAAAGTAACTTTGACCCATATTTATCTCAAATAGCCTGCTTGTTCATTATAGGATCTTTTTTCTTTTTTCAGAGATTTTAAGAACACAGGCAATTTGGGGGTGTTTCAACTATTATAAAATGTTGTTGGCCTAGTTAATCATTGGTACTCCAAATTGGTTTATGCTGCTTGTAGGGTAAATGATTAGTGGTTTAGCCATAATATAAGGTGAAAAAGGTACCTTATGAGTAGAGCTGCATGATATGGAGAGAATTTTTAGGTTATGATTATGCTGCCACACATTGCTATTGCAGTGCCTTTCAATATATAAATAAGCCCGTATCATCACTTTTCAGGAATTTAAAAGACGGATTTAAAAAAGTATGTAAATATTCACGAACCCGTCCACACAAATATGGAAACAAAGCTGCAAAAACGGCTGGCTTTCAAATTAGGTTTTGTGATGTCACAAAATCCACGTATTTCCACGTCTTCTTATTTAGCCTGCAGCAGTTGCTTCAACTGTTCATGTTGATGTTCTAAGGAGTGTTTCAGCCCCATACTGTCTTTTGAATGAGCTACAATACAGAGTGGCCAAAGTAGAGAAACAGAAACAACCTGTTTAATTCTTTGGTTGGCAAATAGTCACGTAAGAATGAATTATGTTGAATTATGAAATCTTTTTGGTACACAAACCCATCAAATGTCAGGGTGAAATTATGAAATTGATGGAAAGTGTAGAACATCGCGAGCGATATTGCAATAATGATTTAACAGGTGAGATATTGTGTAGCCCTAATTAAAAGTCTATAACTGATGTTGATAAATTGATTTTTGTTGAGAGATTGATGAGTCTTTTTAATGAAGGCTTAAAGTGCATCGCCTTATGAACAGTGTTGTGTTTTTGAGCGTGTGTGTGTGTGAACAGTAAAGATGGTGTGGTGGGGGGCAGGGTATATAGGGAGTGTAGACATGCGGCCCTCCGTCCTGCCGTGTGTCAGGACATAACTCTCCTCCGTCTGACTTCCTCTCTCTTTTCTTCACCCATTGTTTCCGTGGCAACGCAGAGGGAGGTTAACCCTAGGTCATCCACGGCTGAAGGACGTTTTTCTGTAGAAGAATTGGACACACAAGTTAGCTTTAGCATCTGTCGACCATAAACATTTTCTTCTGACTTTTATGGGGGTAAACAAGAGAGCACAATTATTCCTTTCTTGCTCCCTTTCTCTTGCTGTAGCGCACAGACAAAGGCCGAGGTGGAACAGGTTTTAAACTTGGAAGTGAAAGCGCAAGCCGCCTGCTGCCTTCACACAAGAGACAGTTTAATTGTAGCTGAGTTCATGAGCTGCAGTACTGAATTGCTGCCCCAGTTGATGCCCCCCTTGCAGCCCAGATGCTTCACATGGCGTAGTTCACATGGCCAAAGCAGCACTACTTCTGTCCACCGCACTGATTCATATTAATTGCTAACCTAAGATGTTGGCATAAGATGCGCCTGATCATTGAAAGATGTCTGATCCATTTGTTATGCTGTATTTGTAAATGGCAATGCATCTTTACTTGGCTTGTCGTCCTTTGTCTGAGCATTCTCTTCTCAGCATGACCCCAGGCAGCTGATTCTAATGTCTCATATGGGTCTTAGTGCCTGTCAGTTTTACTTTTAAATGAATAGGGCCCATTACACATTGAAAAAATAACACTTTAGTGGTTTTGTACATGTGGACACCATATTGGGTCCCATTAGATAAAGCATTAGATGATACCAAAGCATTACACTGCATACACATCTCTTAACCCCTTAGACATTTTAAAACTGTTTGTAAACAGTGGTCTGTTTTTTTAGGTGTTTGTTGGTTAATGACAATTATTTTTAATATAGTTGGCGAGGTTTAAAATTATTCAGAGTGACTAGCAAGTCTGGCAAGTGTAATGCAACTGTACACATATAATAAACCAACTTCTCTGCTTTTCCACAGTATTACTAATTGGACTGCTGTTTTCTGAACAATCTCCAGTAGTCTGATAGAAAAAAAATAAATATTTCTCTATAGTGCTAATCCCCTATTTATACCCCCCAAGTTGGGTGTTATGAGTGTTTATGTATCAGCACTTACAGATATATACTTGAGAAATAATGGAATTCAGCACGTGTCCACCACTCTTTTATCCCTGAAACTATCCACACATTTCACAAAAAAATGTATTTAGAACGCATTCTGTAAGATTTTTTTACTTAAATTTTGAGGTCTAAAAATATCCAGCTTGATTACTGTGGTCACTGTACACACTTGTCTTGTGGGGGTGGGATTCCTTGAGAAATGCTCAGCAGTTTAAGTAAGTGACAGCTGACCCATTTGTGTGATACCAGTGTCCTTATTTGTAGGGCATTTGTTTAATTATTTGTTAGGCCTTTTAAAAAGTGCTAACATTTGATGACCTCTTCTCAAGTTCACACTGGAGTGCTTGCCAGCTTGATGTCAAAAACTAGAAGCTTATTGAGCAAATTAAGCATCCATTACTTGTAAAGTAAAGTGACAATTTATGGTTACGTGTAAACACACCACAGCACACTGTGTGAACAATTTGGAATTCTTTCTCTGCTTGTAACCCATTCACCAAGTGAAGCAGTGGCCTTCCACCAACTGGGGGCACCCAGGGAGCAGTGTCTGGGGACAGTGCCTTGCTCAAGTGTACATCAGTGGTACCACATACAGTCCTGGGATTCAAAACCATGACCACCTGATTGCAAGGGCAGTGCCCTAACCACTAATCCACCAGCTGCCCCAGCTGTCAGACCAGCACCAAGAAATTATGGAGTCATGTCTTTACTCATGGCTCGTTCACTTTCATTAATATGGAAACACTTCTATTTCAGTAGACAAAGTATGCTGAGATATGCAAGTTGAGATCACAGAGGTGTGTCGTCACCGGTATAGAATATGTGTGTTTGGGACGCAGGAAAGCAGTGAGACAGACCTGACACACCTCACTCTCAGTCATAATGAGTTCAAGGAAACGGATGCCACAGTGCACTTTGCCCTGCTGATAGAGTTCTACACTCTGTTTGTAGAGGACAGCTGCGGCCTCTAGAGTTACTTGCTCCTTGAAGATTATTGTTTCTGTTGTTCAGAATCCCCCCGGTGCATTTCTACTAAAGAAATGATTGTGAAAAGGTTTCATTTCTTCATTGAGGCAAAAGAATTCTAGTGAGGCCATTTCCCAGTAATCTGTGGATGGATCACTCATTTAAAAAAAAAAAAAAAAAAAAGGGGGGGGGGGGTTGGTTTGTGTCTGCATTATTCTGTTGTGGTACCTTCTGTTGACCTCAACCTGTTCTAGAGCATCAAGTTCAAACATGTGGCCTTTTCCCCTGCTATGCATTAATCAATTAGGACATGTCTGGGTGATTGTAATTTAGGTCAAGTGTACAGAATGTCATCTTTTCAGTCGTGGGCTACGCATTTGCAAACAACTGAAGCGGAATCTAATTTTTTAAATGATGCTGATCCGGATGGAGGGCTGAAGGGCTGTGTGTGTGCGTGTGCGTGTGTGAGTAAGCATGCAAGCACAGTGGTGGTCAGACTGTCATGTGGGTCCTGGTCATGAGGTGTGAGACAGAGTTCTGTACACCTCGTAATGACTCCAATGACTCGCACTGACAGCTGTCGTTGTAGTAGATGTCAATGCTCCCTAGCAATGCGGCTTAGGGCCATGTTCATATAGAACTGGGCTGTTCAGCAGTTCATCTGGTACATCAGAAATGAGTATGTGAATTTTGTCACAACCTTTAAATCTGGTATGTCACAAATAATTGCAACATACCAGTGTTAGACCGTTCAGCTGTGTGGAATGTTTTAGTTTTAGTGAAAATAAAGTCTTTTCATGCAACAGCCTAACCCACTTGCCATGCTTTTGTTTACTCTTGCTCAGCCTGTGGCACTGCTTCCTCCAGTCAGCTGCCTCAGATGAAGCTGTAATCTATTGGCCTGGTCTGAGCAGGTTGTAGCTTTGGTCCTGAGAGCATGAATAACTTTTAGTATTTTTCAAATTCCAGCAGTGTCTGGTTGTAGATTTAGCCACGAGTGTGTGAGCCACAAATAAGAGAAAATTACATTTCAGACCATTTTACCGGTCCCTGAGAACCAGCTGCCTGTATGCATACATGCCTCTGTATATAATTATGAACCGGTACTAGGAACACTTACTTTGTGTCTAATTGTCCATAGGGGCACACCGTAGTTTACAATTACAAATTGTAGTCCATCTTTTTCTCTGTAGTGCTGTACCATGTGGGTTTTTTAGGGTCTGTTTTGAAATTTGCTCTTGCTTGGTGTTCGAGTTAACTATTTATTAAAAATTTCAGAAAGGAATTTCAGAAAGGGTGTCAAATCTGAACTGCAAGGACAGCCGGCTTGCCCAGCAGAACTAGTCACATGACACTCTCAGACAAGCCCAATTTCTACTCTTCTAGTGTTCACCATATCCAACGAAACTACAAAAGTGCAGAGATTTTTTTAATGTCCCTTGTATATTTCTGTAAGTTTGTGTGTGTATTTATTGACATGGTTTTCTGTTTTCAGCTTCACTGACCGTGCAGGTGCACGTTATAGTTTACTATTACAGCCGGTAGTCCATCTGTTTTTCTGCATCATTTGTTAGCCCCCTTTCATTAAAGGTCAGGACCTCTTCAGGGCCACCAGTGGGCAGGTATTACTTGGGCGGTGGATCATTCTCAGCACAGCAGTGACACTGACATGGGAGAGGCATGCTAATGTGTGTGTGCTGCACAGAGTGGATCATACATAGCAGTGCTGCTGGTATTTTTAAACAATGTGTGCACACTTACTGTCCACCCTATTAGTTATATCTAATGTGGGTTCACCTTGCAGATGTAAAGTTATGGAAAATAAGTCATTTGATGCTGCAAAGTTTGTGGTATTCATCTTCTAGTTCTTCATCAGTGGCCAAAGTCACAGCTCACTGTTTGCTGGCTATTTTTTGGTATTTAAAACAAATATTTAGTTTAAGCAGGCAAAGACTGAAATCTACATGCCAGTACTTAGGTCTACACTATCCAGAAGTCATCAGTTCTCTTTTCCGTGTGAGAGATTTAAATGCTTCTCTGTGGGAAGTGCATTCTGCAGCTTAAAGTGGCCATGCTTACTTAGTAGTGCTGTCAGTGCTATTGAGGCTGTAGATAAATCTGTCATCCTGTACAGAGGGGAGTTGCAGGCATGTCTTTTTTTTCTTTTGTAACTGCTGTCTTTAAGAAAAGCTGAATCATGATGGTGAAATTGAACGTTAATTTGGAGTAAATCTGAGGCCAGTTATTTGTTCAACTGCTCCTATATTTTCCTGTAAAGTGTATCTCTGAAAACGCAATGCTCACAAGGATTTCCTGGTAGTGCACCGTATTGTCACATAATAAAATTGTTCCCACTAAATGGGAGGACTGAATGATCATCGAATCATAAGTCTAATGATGATAACAAATGGATCATAGTGGGTACACTCCCTGATATACACACAGAAGACAGAATGTTTGATTCCATGTCCAGGCACAAACTCCAATACTATACCAGTGGTCCTGTTTATACCTCTCACTAACATCTGATCACTATGAGCTGGTCTTTGTGGTTAGATCTACACCCAGTCCGATGCAGCCCTTTGCAAGATTAGCTTTGGCATGTAGATATCGAACAGATATCATCTCCCTGTGCAATTCTTAATTTCTTCAAGTCAGGTTTGTGTGGTGCAGGAACCGAATAGACATGGCCTTAGCAAGTTATGCTGTGTTTAATGCTTTTTAAAAAGTATTTTGCAGTCACATTGCAGCCCCCATGCATTTAAAGAGTGAGAAAAGAAGAAGGCAATTTACTTATGTATTACTTAGCAGCCACAGTTCTGAAGAACATCTGGGGAAAAATGGGGGTTAAAATTTGTCAAAGCCAGAGACTATTTGTTTTTCAGTCTTGTTTCTAAGCACACATTTAAATACATGTGTAAATGATCAAACATAGCTTGTTTAATTAGAGACTGGAATTATTTGAAAATTACAGGTGGTGTGCACATATTTGGTAGTAAATGTGACCAAGCTAGACTCATTGTTGTCTCTCTGTCTCTCTCTCTGTCTCTCTCTCTCTCTCTCTCACTCACACACACACACACACACACACAATCTGTGCTCTACTGCTTGGGGATGCAGAATAAGATTCAAACACTTTTTGGTCACAAATACATTTACACAAATTTCAGTGTTTACTACAAATGAATAACTAAAATAAGTGGTGTAGTAAAGACACTGATGTATACAATTAACCATTCACACTCCCTGATCTTCATATATAGATAATAGCATGGGAAAATTATAGCCCTTGAAATGCAAAAAGATGTTTTTTACTACCGACATCGGCCACAATAAGGTATTATTTATTTAATACTTATTTAGTGATATCCAAACACAAATTTTGCATCCCTGATTTTGTTTGTTCATGTCACTGTGCCGGTATTTTGCATTTGCCGTCTGTTAGTTTTATCATTCTGCAAAGAAGTGACTTCTTGAGAATCGTGAAAGTAACAAGTAACACATCTTCTACACACTTGTATTGTAAACTGAGGACTAAAAGTATTTTTTAGTCCACTTAGGTTGCTTTCTGACGATTTTCAATTTACGTGTTATTGTAGTCCAGTTCTTTAAAACCAAAGGTCACAAAGTTATTTGGGTGAATATGTAGTTGGATGGGTGGGTGAATAAGTAGGTTAATGGCTCGGTAAATATATGTAGTTGAATAGGTAGGTAGGTGGATTGGTGGGTGTTTGAGGGAGAAGGAAGGAACAAGTGTGCATGTGCACCGTGCAGGAGGTCAACAACTGTAGCTGCAAACTTCACACTGTTGGTACTCCTGCAAATAAATTGCACCTTCAACTCACCCAGAAGCAGAGATGCTACACACTAAAGCGCTGAATGTCTTGGAGGACTACTGAATGACATCATGAGAAAAATACAATGAATCATAGACACTAAAAAGCTCATACACTAAAATATGTGTAGTTACACTGACCTCCTAGCTTGGTTATCCTCTGTGATTGGTCTCACCTGTCACAAAGGCATTTTTGGGTAATAATAACCATATGCCTTGCTCTCAGGATCAACATAATTCATAAGTGGTTCTTACAAAGCAGGCAGACAGAGACACTTTAGAGGCCTGGAGTACATATTTCATTTGCACAGTTGGCACACAGTTATTTTGATGCTCTGCAGATGCACACTAAAGCCATGCTGAAACAACACAGGGCCATAGGCTGTGTTACATGTCTAGCAGACTGATGGGTGAAAGCTTATGGGACGCAGAACAGCTGCCAGATTACTGAACTAGGGCAGGGTGTTTCATGCTTGCCATCAGTGGTTAATTGTATTTCCAGTTCCAGTAAAACAAAACTATTTAGTTACTCACGATAATAGGACATAGTTTTAAAGAAGCTTTTGAATTTCAATACGTCTACTGAATTTTAACATATTACTAACAATTTCTTGATGCCGAGCTGTTCCCGCAAATCACAGGCCAAAGAAGAGATGGAGGTGCTTATTGATATGTTTTTTTTTTTTCAGTAACTTTTGCTGAAACATTCTCAAGTTTTGCATCTACACTCTTATTACCTGCTATTAGTGAAGGTTTAGTTTTAGAAAGCCACTGTTATTACACTATCAAGACATAAGAAAAATGTTAAAATTTGTTTACAGTTATTAAAATGACTTCGTTTCACCTGTGTTCTCATGTGGTATGTAATTTTGTCAGATATAGTAAAAAAAAAAACAACCCAAAACTCTCATGTACACTATGTGGACAAAAGTATTGGGACACCTGTTTTTCAGGATTTTGGCTAGGTTCCTTACTTTCAGTGAAGGACAATCTTGATTCAGCATACCAAGACATTTTGGACATGCTTTCAGCTTTGTGGATACAGTTTGGGGAAGAACCTTTTCCATCCCAGTATGACTGTGCCCCAGTGCACAAAGGATGAGTTCAGTGTGGAAGGACTTGCCTGGCACACGACGACACCTGACCTCAGCCCCATCCAACACCTTCGGGGTGAACTAAAACGGAGATTGCGAGCCAGGCCTTATCCTCCAACATAATGCCTGATGCTGCACAGAATGAATTCCCTCAAAAACTCCAAAATCTTGTGGTAAGCTTTCCAAGAAGTATGGAAGCTGTTCTAGTTGCAAAAGGGGACCAACTCCATATTAAATGCAGGTCATTAAAGTCCCTGTTGGTGTAAAGGTCAGGTATCCCTAATACGCTTGTCCATGTAGTGTACTTACAGCATAGAAGTCTCATCCTGGGTACTGACCTAATAGAACCGAGTTAGAGCCACTGGAGTAATGATTGTTTGCGAAAGGAGGTGCCACAGTTTTAAACGGTGGCCATAAACTGTAGTCTTTACCCCCTTTCAGCTTTCTCTAACATACATATGTACTCCAGAGCAGAACAGCAAAAAATCATCTGGCCTCCGGATGTCTTGGGAAAAAGGAGTGCTGCTTCTGTACCCGAAATACGATTCCTGTCTTCTAAATAATCTAGGACCAAAACTGCAGCCTTTTTATAGATGTCTGTTGCAAAATAAGCTTTTGGGAACGGTCACTCCATTTGATAGCCATATTACAAGAGACAGCAGAGAAGAAAGCAACATGATCTTGCTCTAAGAATAGACAGTTTTCTTTCTCTGTCTTTGTTCAGAGTTAGAACTAAGGGATTGTCACTAAGAAACTGGCTTATTTTGTTGTGGGGTTCGGCCTCCAGCAACCTTTTAACATACCGGCTCTGTCAGTCCCCTGTGTCTGCCACCCAGCATAGCTCCCACGGCACCCCGAGACGTAGTTCATCCTGACACTTCCTGTAGGGGGGCTGATTCTTTCCCAGCTATTTCTGCAATGTGACAGAGACTTTGTTGTTCCGCTTATTATACAGTGAGAGAGCGTTGCGTGGCATGGCCTGATTTTAAACGACAAGCCGAGCCTGGGGTCATTGGAACCAAAGCTAGGCATATTTTTTTTCTCCAGCATTCACTCCCCCTCTCCTCCGCTCTGCCGACTGTGCTGTTCCTGCACATGCTTCACTGGCTTCTGTGTGCTCTCTCTGATTCGCGCACTCCAGATTGGAGCAACCTAGATGGTCGTCGTTGAGAGTGCTCATTAAGGCTGTTTTTGAATAGGCCACGTGCAGAAGGCAGAAATAAACTGACCGTAATTGTACTTCATTTGTGATTGGTAAATGCCAGTTAATGTTTTGGTTTTTTTCCCTAAAGAAAAAGCAAAAGGAGACCAGCCTAAGCAGAGCTTTTGTAATTATCTACAAAACAGTGTAGTTTAAATAAGGTTTAGAAACAGACCCTCTCAGAGAGATTAGGTTCCTTCAGTGGTCTCCCACAGTCTGTCGGTATTATTTATATAGGTCATTGTGTTGTGTGTGTTGCTGCGCAAAGACATCGAGCTCTCCTTGACAGACAACGTAGCTCTGAGTCAGAGCTCCAAATGCATATTTACTCAGTACACCCAACCCTTTCTCACCGAGTGATGATCTGTTTGTGTTCAGGTCCACTGAGCAAAGTACAACTGATGACATGGACTCTGGGTTTTTTGTGAATAGGAGCTCAGTTTCTGGGTCTTAGTGTCCCTTCATACATGTTGCTAGTAACATGCTGCTGTGGTCCACAGTCAGTGGGTTCACCAAATGTTTTAAATATATATCTGATTAACAAAATACAATGATCTACAGTATATCTTTATATTAAGCTGAAGGCAAAATGTACCCTCTTATTGTAATTTGTCTTTGTGCTGCCGCCAGCTCACATTCAGTCATGCATAAAGTATTTCTAGCATAATAATTGCACTTTAAATGTGTGATCTTTCTTCTTTCCCATATGTGCACCCACTTCATGTTGAAATGTCCTGTTGCAGGAGTCAACCAAAGGTAAACTATTGTCCCCTTAACAATATTACTTATAAAACAAAGCTGTTGTAAAATATTTCTTTTAACTTAAATAAATGAAACATATTGAGAACCAAAAATGTCTTAGTCTATCCACCCTTCAATTGTGTACTTCATGGCTTTCAGGTCTTTGCCTATGATTACTGTTTCTGGTCCATGGATGAATCAGAAAAGGAGAAATATGCAGGTGAGCAATTTCATCATGTTCATTCAGTAGCTTTTATTTAATTCATTTCAGTTTAGGCATGTAGTTCCTCACCACTGTTGTTCTGTCTTGCCAGGTCCTGCTAGTGACAAGCTTATGTTTACAAATCAGTAGCTTAGAGTTACCCATGATATTTTTTATCTCTATATTTGGAATGTTTACCATCTATCTGAGCTCAAAAGTGAGCGTTGTAGTTTCCTCACAGATTATGATTCATATTATGTCGTCTCTGCTGGTTCACCAATTGTTTTGTTTTTAACCATCTATAAACCTTCTTGCAGGACAAGATGTAGTGTTCCAGTGCCTCGGAGAGAGTCTTTTGCACAATGCCTTCCAGGGTTACAATGCCTGCATCTTTGCGTACGGGCAGACAGGTGAGACAGACTCCCTCCTAGGTATGCACAGTGTTGGTGAATATCTGCAGATGTTTAGACTTTCTCAGTGATTGTTGACTTATATATTGTACTCCAGAGGAGCTGAATGTTTAAGCAACACTGGGCTACTGTTGTCTGTATTTTATTCATTTCATGTTGGTTTCATCATCAGCCCATTTGTACATAAATATTGTTTGATAAATGCATGGAGCCCAAATTCCCATATCGCATACACAGTTATGAAACACACAAATGAATAATTGTAGAACTATTTGTGCTGACTTTTATTTTATGTGAGTAGACAACAAAAATTAATCTGTACGTGTCTTATATTAATGTGTGGTGATGAAATATTTGTTTTCCGTATTTGGTCTTTCATTTGTTTTGAATGTAGGCTCGGGGAAGTCATATACCATGATGGGCTCAGTAGACCAGCCAGGTCTAATCCCCCGGCTTTGTAGCTCATTGTTTGAGCGCACAGTGCAGCAGCAGAGAGAGGAGGAAAGCTTCACTGTTGAAGTCTCCTATATGGAGATCTACAATGAGAAGGTTCGAGACCTCCTAGACCCTAAAGGGTGAGTGGTTAATTCTGACAAGTGCTACTTTGTTGAAGTGATTGTTGTCTTAAAATGTTAATTGAAATCGAGTATTACACAGTCACCTGTAAATTTAGTCAAATGAGTTTGAGTTTGTATTCATTTTCAAGTTTAGATTAGCTTGTCTGCACAATTAAATCTTACCATTACATCCTTTTTGTCCAATTTGTCTTAATTATAAGGACTCGTGAATGATGAGTTGTGAATTTATGTCCACATGATTCTGTTGTTGCTGTCACTTAATAAAAATTGCTATTGGCAGTTAGTATGATACCATATCAGTGAACTTAGTTCCAAGACCTTCATGTGGGCCTGTGTGGACATTACCATTTCATGTGGAGTGTGTTTCAGTTCTGTCCCATCATTCTTTGAAACATGTAAAAGATCACTGTTTTAAACAGGAGTCGTCAGGCATTAAGAGTACGAGAACATAAAGTCCTAGGACCGTATGTGGATGGACTCTCTCGGCTTGCTGTGGCTAGCTATAAGGTAAACTATCAAAATATGTGTTGGTTGTCATTTCCAGTTTACTTGAAGCTACATGGATATATGACCAGTGCAGCTTTCACCATGGGATATGCTAACTAATGATTTGGTATATTAGTACATTTTTGCTGGTGAAAATCACTTTCACTAGTGTTGATGGTTACTGTTGACAGTTCTCCTACTAGCATTGGAGATAATAGATCTCTAACATAATTGACTGTGACACTGGCAATTGTACACGAATGTTCCCTTCATCGCTACATTGCTTTGCAAATTATCCATTTGCATAGTGACTTACACACATTTGTTTGAGAGTCAGTAGGACTGCCTGCAGTGTTGGTCTAAAAATGCTATGTGCTGTAATGATGGAAAATAATGTATAAATGATAGATTTACAGAATGTCATTCATAAGTAGAAATCCATATGTGTATAAAGTTATAAAATGTATAAATAAGTAAATTGTATGTTTTCCTGAAGGACATTGAGTCGTTGATGTCTGAGGGGAACAAATCTCGCACAGTTGCTGCCACCAACATGAATGAGGAAAGCAGTCGCTCCCATGCTGTTTTCAACATCATCCTCACCCACACACTCAAAGACCTGCAGTCTGGGGTAAGGGCTAGTCCAGGTGAACTCATCGCTTCACTGTTGTTTGACTTTCTGCTTATCAGTAGCGCTGCATGCAAATGTATTTTAACTCTTCATTCCTTTTATTCCCTGTAGTTTTTAGAACCTTCAGTGTTTTGTAGTCTTTCAGACGATAGTTCAGTGTGTTCAGTATTGAATTGGCAATTCAAGTAAAACTTATTATGGACATATTGTGTATTTTATAATGGTGATGTTTCAGTTTGTTTTGTACCAAGGATCCAGATCCCAGTGCTGGAGACCCCTGCACAATTTTGTCTTGATCTGACAAACCCGATTTTACTCAGCATATTGTCAGAATTTGAGTTTGTTCAGGAGTTTTGTTGCATAAAAATGTTCCACTGGGCTTAGCAACCACTGCCTTTATCCACACATCGCTCTAACCCTGGAGAACTAGGAATTCAAAAAGCAGGAAAATCCATGAATAAGTTATGTATTTTCCTGACTCAAGTGTCAGCTTATCTCTGGCCCATGTGCTTTTGTCAGTGTCTCTCTGTTCTGCCCTTTTTTTTTTGTTACCGTCACCTGATTCAGCTCACTTTCCTCCCAGATCAATAATTCAGTGGTGACTGGACCGTACTTCTTATTCAACAGGTGCACCGCACTCAAATGCAGATGTGGCTCTAAATATAGCAACAGTGCCATCATCCAGATACACTCAGAAATAAAAGTTGAGCATGTCTCTGACTGCACACATCTTGTTATCTTGATTATATGATGGCTCCCCATCTTAAGAAAGGAAATGAGTTTGCAAAATCTCTCAGTGCAAATAAATTTGCATGAGATTTTCCTATGCAAATGACACTGCAGCATTGTTTCATTCATGTTTGCTTTGTCCGTTTCTGGTCTGCCGATGGTTCAGCACTGTGTTTACTAACCACCTGACATGAGTACATGCAATTAGAAAGTAAAGTTAAGAAGGAATTAGCCCAGAATTAGTCTGACTGACACTTGTTGGTTGTGTATTGTTGCTATTATTAAAAAAAAAAAAGAAACACACTTGCTCTATTTGAACATTTCATGATGAATGGACCAGTGAAAAATGTGCTCTGTAATCTTGTTATATTGTACTTTAAGTTACACTCTCGTTCTCCTGCAACTTTCCTTTTTTAAGATGTAAGGTTTTGTCATGATGACAACAATTATGAGCCTCTGACTTTCTTAATGCACTCTTTGTTCTACTGCTCTATGATCTTTGCCCCCAATCCCTCCCTGTTCACCTTCTCACATCCTGCCCATCTAAGCTACACTTTATTTTCGGTGGTAATGTGAGTAATGGTGTTTATAGTAAGGGCTGAACTAGCCTTGCTGTTCTTCATACTGCAGCAGTGCACTGGACAGAGGAGAACAATGGATACTTGTGTCCTTGCTGGCATGGCCTCATTTGCCTTTGTTCATGCTGTCTTTGACAGTCTAGCATACATTGGGCAGCATAGTCATTCATACACAAATATTCAAACAACCTCTTTATTTTGGGGATGAACGATGCAGAGGAAGGCCTGACAGGCATGAAAATGCAAAAATAGAGAAGGTTGCGTGAAGGTGAAGATTGTTTTTCTGCTTTCATTAAAGAACCCTGCAGCCTTGCATTGAATGTGAGTATGTTTTTTCTCTCTCTCTCTACTCTCTCTACACACTCTCTCTCTCTCTCTCTCTCTCTCTCTCTCTCTCTCTCTCTCACACAGACCAGCGGAGAGAAGGTGAGTAAACTGAGTTTGGTGGATCTAGCTGGAAGTGAGAGAGCAGCTAAGACCGGTGCAGCTGGCGAAAGACTGAAGGAAGGCAGCAACATTAACAAGTACATAATCATTATGCTCTTCTTTCTCAAGTTAAACAAAGCACAGGGCTTACGTTTTGATGTGGCATTTTCTCTATGATGCATTCATCTATTTTTATCCTGTTTTTCTTCTCAAGTGCTTCACAGCTTCAATAATCAGCTAAGTTTTTGAGTAAAAGTATAATTTTACAGCTATGGCTGCTTATGGTATTTATTTGGGCTGCCCTTTGCTTTGGCTAAGAGGCAGCTCAGTTTCTGGAAAATCAGATGTGAAAATGGTAAATTCTTGTTCTGATGGCAGTCATTAGGTGGTTAATAAA
Organism: Hydrocynus forskahlii; assembly: GCA_037974365.1. Lineage (NCBI taxonomy): Eukaryota > Metazoa > Chordata > Actinopteri > Characiformes > Alestidae > Hydrocynus > Hydrocynus forskahlii. The sequence continues at coordinate 48,860,447 of JBBPCX010000001.1, forward strand.
TCCAGCTAAGTGGTTGGCTTGAGGTTTGTGTGTGTGTGGTGAAAGAGAAAGGAAGATTCAGGGTGCTTACAGAGGTACATTTCTCTCTCTCTGGCACTCTGGGTAGGTCTTTAACCACTCTGGGGCTGGTAATCTCAGCACTAGCTGACCAGGGTGCAGGGAAGAACAAGAGCAAGTTTGTGCCCTACCGAGACTCTGTGCTTACATGGCTTCTCAAGGTAACGCCAGTGGATCTGCCACATCAACACCAGAAAAATTTCCACAGGGTTGCCCATTTTCCTCTTAGTCATCCTTGCCTGATCTGTCTGTCTGTTCTCTCTCCGTCTCACGCTCCCACACTAGTTAATGCTCTCTTTTCTCTCTCGCTCTCTCTCGTTCTTGGCCTCTCGCTCTCTCTCTCCCAGTCTAGCTCTTACTCTCTTCTCTTCTCTCTCTCTCTCTCTCTCTGTCTCTGTCTCCCCCCTCTGTCTCATCTTTTCTTGTCAATTAATGATGCGTAAATCACTGTGTATTCTCTGGGAAGTGGCCCAACTCGGTGTGCTTCTGTCCACTCATCTTGCCTCTTTCTTTCTTCTAACTGCAGGACAGTTTAGGAGGGAACAGTCGGACTGCCATGGTGGCCACGGTGAGTCCGGCAGCTGATAACTACGATGAGACCCTATCTACGCTGCGCTATGCAGACCGAGCGAAGAGCATTGTCAACCATGCTGTAGTGAACGAGGATCCCAATGCCAGAATCATCCGTGAGCTGAGGGAGGAGGTGGAGAAGCTGCGGGACCAACTCACACAAGCAGAGGTATACCTTGAACAATCGTGCAACACTCATAATTAATATGCACTGATGCATCAGTCTGCAGGCAACACAACTTCAGTCATTTTGGAATATTATTTATTTATTTAAGTTAAAACCATATTTTAAGAAATGTGTACTTCTTGGCCATATTTAAATTCCTGGGATATTTTCAGTAGAAATCCAGTCAAAAAATGTGATGTCTTGTTTTTTTTTGTCTGTATCTTTCTACCATTCTCCAGCCACATTTGTGTGCTCAGCGTAGTTAAAATAAAACACAACTAGATGACCTATTTACCTGACCTGACTGGTTACAGCATGTTTTTGTATTATTCAGTCAATGAAGGCCCCAGAGCTAAAGGATAGGTTGGAGGAATCTGAGAAGTTGATCCAGGAAATGACCGTCACCTGGGAAGAAAAGCTGAGGAAAACAGAAGAGATTGCACAGGTAACAAATGCCACATTTTGCTGTGCAAGTCAGTTGCAGTCTGGTCAGCGTGGATATGACATTGTGTGGTGTGATCTGTATGATCTGTACATTTTATAACATTGTGCTTTATAAACATGGATTTGGGTGAAATTAAACCCTAACATGATTCATTCTCTTATTCAGGAGAGGCAAAAGCAGTTGGAGAGTCTGGGCATCTCTTTGCAGTCGTCAGGCATTCGTGTTGGAGAAGACAAATGTTTTCTAGTCAACCTCAATGCTGACCCTGCCCTCAATGAACTGCTGGTTTACTACTTAAAGGTACATGACTGTGTGCATGGACTTGTTTTTTAGACCGATTACACAATAGATACTCTGTTACTTCCTCAAATTGTTAATTAAGTCAAGTAGGTTATGATTTCACTCATATACATGATACAGTGTAATGATACAACATTCATCCAGGACCAAGGTGGACAGGATAAAATACAGACTGCAAATTTAAAGAGTGCACAACAAACACGAGCGACAAGACAACATTTAGTGTAGTCAATGGTTACAATACAGTACTAAATTGTGAGGTTCTACTGTTATCCAGATAGATTTTTTTTTTCCCTCTTTGACATGTATTAGCATTTTGATAACAGTTTTAAGTCACTGTGTATATAGGTTGAGCAAATGTTAGTTTGTGTATTTGTAGCCTCCAGGTTTTATTTAGTCAGTACCTAATGTACTGGTTTTGCAGGAGCACACCAAGGTGGGCTCGGCAGACTCCCAGGATATTCAGCTGTGTGGGATGGGCATTCAAGCCGAGCATTGTGTGATCAACATCACTCCAGAGGGAGCTGTCTTCCTTAACCCCTACAGGAACTCTAGGTAATTCAGCATTCACTCGATAGACTGTCTCATTATTGCAGTTGTTAAAACAATATTTCTTGGGACAGTCAAAATATGGTTCTTTTTGTTCTTGTTGATGTGGGTTTTTTGGGTTAAGAAAGAAATTAACTGAAAAGCTGACATGAGACATTTTAATAACTCAAACTTAGCCGGCTGTTTTTAGAAACAGAAAGTAAATAATGGACCATTAGTCTTTGTTATAAGGCATATTCAGTTTACACAGGGGACAAGTTTGGGCTTTAAAATCCAAGCCAAACAAAGGTCTGTAGTTAATTGCTTTTACAATGGTGGCTAGAAACGTCATCTGTTAAACCAGGTTTAGCTACTTGCTGCAAGAGCTGTATATGGTTAGAAATCTGAGCTTAAACTGTCCTGAAGTGGAATAGGCATTCAGCATAAGTTGCTGTCAAAAACTGATCCACCATGATGAGATCATCCAGAGATCAATCTAACCTAAAATTAGCTGACTGAGCAAGAAACCCTGATTAATGACACAGGCCCCTTTTCTCTTGGTTACAAACTGAGATTTCTATATTAAAATGTTATTTTCACTCAAAGTTTGATACTAATTTTAATTTTAAAAATGTTCCAATTTTGTTGTTACAGAACATGTGTAAACGGATCTCCTGTCACAAGCCAGCAGCAACTGCACCATGGTGACCGGATTCTGTGGGGAAACAACCACTTTTTCAGGTTGGTCTTACTGCCAGTGAAACATGGCTTATGTCAGGAAGTTAAGCAGTCAATTGCTGCTCTACATACTTGCATAAACTCAGTTGTTCTCTTGGCCTTGCTTTTTTGTTCTCAAGGATAAACCTTCCAAAGCGGCGAGCACGGCCTGGGACCGAAGAGGAAGAGGGTGACGGGGGCAATATGAAGAACAGTAATAGCAGTGAGCAGCTGGATGCAGATGGAGATACAGCCAGTGAAGTGTCCAGTGAGGTCAGCTTCAGCTATGAATTTGCACAGACTGAGGTCATGATGAAGGCACTAGGCAGCAATGGTGAGTTCAGAGAAAAGAATGCTCATGACAGCATCATAAACTGTGGCAATATGAGAAACTGCGAAACTGGCGATATTGATTAATTTAGTTACTGGTCTGCAGTATGTTGCAGAGCACGGCAGTTATTTTAAGCAAGCATGATTTGCTGATTTCTTTCTGATCTCTTTGTTTTCTTATCTTTTTCTTCATCTCCCCCTTCAGACCCCATGCAGGCAGTGCTGCAGAGTCTGGAGAGGCAGCATGAGGAGGAGAAGCGGTCTGCTCTGGAGCGCCAGCGGTTGATGTATGAACAGGAACTGCAGCAGCTGCGGAGACGGCTGACCCCAGAAAGGCAAAGTACACAAGCGCTGCCCTCACAGCAGCACTACCGCAGCATGGAGAGACTTAGCCTGGGTGGAGTGTCTTCCTCTTCCAGTGCTCAAAATCGTCTGCGCCAGTGGAGTGAGGAGAGGTCTGAGCACGCTTTGTTAATAAAAAAGAAGTTATATTCTGCAGTAGAGCCGTGTCAATTTGCTGACCATTGTTGTATTGTACATGCTTGTAGTTACATCACTTGTCAAATCACTTGATCTTAGTGATCTTGAGTTAAGTTGTGATGTTGAAGAATTTTTTCATGCAAGTGATGTAGCATGTGATTTCAGATTGACTAACTGTGACTAAGCAGAGTAGTCCTGGCGTCAGATTTTTTGTTTATTAATGTGTCAAAGTTGACCCGATGACCTCTGCTTTATTTCAGAGAGGCAGTGTTGACACGAAGCTTGCGGAAGCTTAGGGAGCAGATCGTAAAGGCCAATCTTCTGGTACAAGAGGCAAACTTCATTGCAGAGGAACTAGACAAGAAAACTGAGTACAGAGTCACTCTTCAGATCCCTGCTGCCAACCTTAATGCCAACAGGAAGGTAACTTTATCCTCCTTGTCTGTGCTGAGTATATGGTTGCTTGGAGTAAGGCATTATTGTAAGATTATATAGAACACCATGTAGTTAAACATTGTTGTTTTTTTTTGTGTGTGTGTGTTTAGCGGGATGCAGTACTGAGTGAACCTGCAATTCAAGTAAGGCGAAAGGGCAAAGGCAAGCAGATCTGGGCTCTGGAGAAGATGGAAAACAGATTGGTGGATATGAGGGAGCTCTACCAAGAGTGGAAGGACTTTGATGAGGACGACCAGGTGAGTACTGTGATGCACTGACAGCAGCCACAGTTAATACTACCCCATCTCTTTTAATATTACACTAATTATCCCTCTCTGTTTCACAGGTCATGCGAGCATACTTCAAGAGAGCAGACCCTTTCTTTAATGAGCAAGTCAATCATAGCCTGATTGGAGTGGCCAATGTATTCCTGTCCTGTCTTTTCTATGACGTGAAGCTGCAGTATGCTGTGCCTATCATCAATCAAAAAGGAGAGGTACACTGAATTCAATTGTTGTGTTACTATACAACATAGAGGCTGAGGATTGATTTGTGTGAAAGTGTCTAAACTTGATCTGATTGATTCCTGAAGTGTGACACTGGCATTATGTTTGTCTCAGGTGGCGGGGAGACTGCATGTGGAAGTGGTGCGTGTTGCAGGAGGTGTTGAGGATAGCATGGCTGGAGGAGACGACTGTGAAAACAGTCCTGAGGGGGAGACTCAAGAGCGTAAATTGGTCTGTATGGTAGGTGTTGCTGTAATTCTTAAACCTACCATGCCATTACCATGTTAGGATCACTGCTGTGCAGAGAATCATCCGACACACAAATAATGAATGGTCATAGGAGTTAATATCTCATTGCTCATCTCTCTCTTACAGATTAAGATCCTTCAGGCTACGGGTCTTCCACAGTACCTGTCTAACTTCGTTTTCTGCCAGTACTCTTTCTGGGACCAGGCTGAGCCCATCATTGTGGCTCCTGAGGTGGATCCCTCTGCCTCATCACCCAGCAGTAAAGATCCCCATTGCATGGTGGTGTTTGACAACTGTAAGGTGAGAACCAGTCATCATAAAATAATTCATTACCCTCTTTTTTTTTTTCCCCGCATGTATTCCTAAATTACATGTAAACAGATTGGTAATGGACAGCTATGCGCAAAATTTGACTGTAGTATCAATACTAAAATCATCAAAGCAAAAATTGTGGACTTTTTCTATACTTCCATTTTGCGTCTTTCATCTTTGGTCATGTTGAGAAACAGCAATAACTGAAAAGAAGATATGTGTGTGTGTGTGTGTTATAGGAACTGGCAGTGGCTGTGACAGAGGATTTCATTGAGTATCTGACAGAGGGTGCTGTAGCCATTGAAGTATATGGCCACCGGCAGTCTGATCCAGGCAGGAACCTTGCTTTGTGGGACCTCAGTATCATTCAGGCCAAGACTCGCACACTGCGTGACAGGTGAGTGCAAATGAAAAACATTACCTCTTCTTGCCAGAGGTTTAGACCTTGCTTTTTATATTATTTTATATTTAAGTACACAAACCACCCATAAACCTAAAATCTGTCTTGTTTCATGCTCTTGACAGTACAAATTAAATTTCAGTGGCATCTGTGGTGGTCATTAAGTCACACGGTGTTCAGTATGGTACAAAACAAATTAGCACAATTCAGTACACTGCAACTTTTATTAAACCCATATTGCATTTTTTTTCTAGCTCAGTGATGTATTTGTGTAACTGCACAAGTGCTTCTTTCACCGTATTGTCAGGTGGAGTGAGGTGACAAGGAAACTGGAGATGTGGGTGCAGATTCTGGAGCTGAATGAGAATGGAGAGTACATGCCTGTGGAGGTGGTGCCAGGGCGAGATGTTCGAACAGGAGGCATCTTCCAACTCAGACAGGTGATTACCTTTTTAACTTTGATTTATAATATCCAAACTTGTCTGAACGCATTCTAATTCTGGATGCAGTTATCATCTAGATTCATAGGAAATGGGATGAGTTGTATTAAACTGGCTTTAAGTGTTCTTGCATGCATTGCAGGGTCAGTCCAGGCGAATACAGGTTGATGTGCGTTCGGTACAGGACTCCGGCACTATGCCTCTAATAGCTGAGATCATTCTGGGAGTGTCCATTGGGTGTGTGGAGATCAGACAGGCTCGCCCAGCTAAAGCCAGTGACTCACAGGAGGTGATAAGCTAAACCTTGCACACTTTAACGGTTTAATGAGGTGTCTGTTGGTTGTTTACAGTGGTATAATGGAATCGTTTATTTTGCAGCAGGAGGGGGATGAAATGGATAGCTATCAGGTACGTTTGGTTGCAGTACTAACCTGCTTCTGCTGAATGTTAGCAGCTCTATTGACAAATTTCGTCTGGTGATATTTAACTAGTTGTATTCCAATCGCAGGAGCGAGACCTGGATAGGCTGAGACGTCAGTGGCTGGCTGCTCTTACTAAGAGACAGGAGTACCTGGATGAGCATCTGCAGACCCTGGTCAGCAAAACAGGTATAAATGTTTTCCTGCCCCTAAATGAGAGACATATTGCATGATTTAACTTGTATTTACTACAAGCAATCAGTCAAAATGGCAAAGCTAAATTCAACAGTTATAGATGAAGTTTACAGTGAGGTAGCTTTCCATGTACACTGTATGGCCGAAAGTGTCTGGACAGCTCCTAATTATTGAGTTTGGGTGTTTTAGCCACACCTGTTACTAACAGGTATTAGACAATTAAACACATAGCAGTGCAGTCTCCACAAACACTGACAGTAGGGTGGGTTGTATTGAAGAGCTTGGTGACTTTAAATGTCGCATGGTCTTTGCCACTAGTAAGGTTGTAAAATTTCTGCCATCTGTAAGTGCTAATATTTGGATATGGAAGCGTCTGACACCCAGACTCAGATAGAAAAATTTTACTCAAATAGGCTTTATATGCCCCTGGCAGTTTGACAAAGACCCTTTTATCTGTTCCAGCATGACTGCCCCTGTGCACAAAGACAAGTCCTTTTAGACAGTTTGGTAAATTTGGTGTGGATATCCATATTAATCCCAATGGTTTTGGAATGGCATGTCCAATAAGCTTATAAAGATGTGATGATCAGGTGTCCACAAAGTTTTGACTTAAAGCGTGCTTCTCCCTCTATCACCTGAGTATGAGTTCTAAATTGAGATTTACTGTTTTTTGGACTGAAGTTCAGTTACATTAGTTCAGCTGCATTTTGGATGTAGTATGATGGTGAGATGATTCACTAATAAAAGGTCTTAACATCTTTTTTATCAGATAAGTCAGAAGATGATGTGGAGAGGGAGGCTCAGCTACTGGAGTGTCGTCTTACTCTAACAGAGGAGAGGAATGCAGTGATGGTGCCCTCTGCTGGTAGTGGCATCCCAGGAGCTCCTGCTGAGTGGTGAGACATGAATGAATTGCGTCTTGGTTCTAAGACATGATCTGTTCAGATCTTATTTTCAAAATATATAATGTATTTTTGTAGTTAATCTACTGTTCTGGTTCATTTTAAGTGTCCAGTTAAATTTTGCCCACATTTAATAGTTGTGAAATGTGCTGTGGTTGTGTCAGCTCACTTTTGTATTCAGTGTGTAAGATGTTTTTATACTAAATATATTTTGAAACTCAAGGTATTTTTCATAGCTTAATGCTTTATTTCAAGCCAACCAATATTTTGCCTGGTCCTGGCAGGGTACCGGTGCCTGGGATGGAAACTCACATTCCAGTCCTCTTCCTTGACCTGAGTGGTATGTTAACTCGCACTCTAGAATTGCCAAAACACCAGAGTTGGCTGTTATTTAAATGTTTTCAAATCCCAATGAAAAATCTGTCTCCCCCACTAGCGGATGATTTTAGCTCTCAGGAAAACCTTGAGACACCAGAGGCTGGTGGTTGGGATGCCTCACTCAGTGGTGAGGATGAAGAGGAGTTTTTTGACCTACAGATTGTCAAACACTATGATGGAGAAGTAAGTGCATGAGTCAAACAAACTTCCCTGACCCATCAGCTTAGGAGCTGAAACTTTAACACTTGCTTTTTTTGTTCTCAGGTAAAAGCAGAGGCATCGTGGGACTCCACAGTGCATGAGTGTCCTCAGCTGAGTCGAGGAGGATCTCCAGACCAGAGGGTTTACCTGACTGTACGGGCTGTAGTGCAGCTCAGCCACCCAGCAGAGATGCAGCTGGTTTTGCGCAAACGCATCTGTGTAAATGTTACTGGACGACAGGTGAGCAATCCTTTTATTTTTCTCGACATACAATGGTAAATGAGTTACTGGATCATTTATTATTACATTTATTTTAAGGAACATATATCCCAAAGTACCGTCAATCATCTTACTCATCAAACCTTTTTCAGTGCTCTTTCTGAAAAGTGTGTATTTTAACGGCATGGGTTATAGCAAGCATGTCAAACCAACGTCATTTCAGACCATAGCACTGTGAAGAGCTGAAAACTGAAATCAGTCCATGGCAGTCTTGCTAATTATCTTGAACCAGGTTAGTGTAAGGAAGCAAAACCTACTTTTTTAATATTGCTTTTTTGTTTGCAGGGTTTTGCTCAAAACTTCTTGAAGAGAATGTCTGCACGGAGCACAGTCCCTGGCTGTGGGGTAACCTTTGAGGTTGTTTCCAACATCCCAGGGGTAAGTGTATGTATTTTAATAACAAAACTATAAGGTGTGAGGTATGAAAACTCCTCAGTGTATAATGTAAGACATAGCACAGTATTTTTGTAAAATTATAGTAGGGCTGCACAATGTATCATCGGCTAATTATGGTCGCAGTATTCAGACAGGGTGACCAATCACAGCTCCAGGTGAGTTACTGGGTGTTCTGATTAATGGAGGTCTTCATGTAATCCAACAAACGTCTCATTTTTAAAGATTAAAGGTGTTTCTGTATGAACGACCAGGGTTAAATTCCTGTAGTTAGAATAAGATGTACTTTTGTGCTATATTTAAACATGTTTTGAAAAAAAACTTTCTATAGCTTAGTTTTCACATATGGACTGTGTGGAGTAAACGTACCATTTGAAATTATATTTACAAGCTTTTTTAATTCCAGAAAAGTGATGATAGGGGCCTTTAATATCGTGAAAGCCATAGCTATCGCAATATGTAGTAGTAAATGATGTGTTGCCCATGCAGTATAGCTCCTAATCTCATGCCTGGTACAAACATCTGTACATTTTGTTTATTCTAATCTACACACCTGATTCGGCTTAACTGATTATTAAGATGAGCCATGTTTGTCAAGAGTAGGAGAAAAACAAAATGCATATTCAGAGCATGTTACTGTAATTACACACTGCCCTATTGCTCTGTTTCCTTATGGTTGGTATGCAGTCCAGGATATTGTGAGGGATGGCAAAAAATAACTGAGCATTTCCAAATTTTAAAATGGCTGTGGAAAAAAAAAAAAAAAATTTAAGAAGAAAGAAAAAAAAATTATTACATTATAGACTGACACCAGTCAGCTGCTTTTTTAATCTAATATATACTTTCTCTGTGAATCTGCAAGCATGTATGACAATCACACAAGTCTCTGCCAAAGTTCAACATAACATGAACATGTGCACTAGGGGGCAGTGTCCAAACCAGAATGTTCAGAAAATGAAGAGGAAAGCCTCAAATTGTCTCTTCCTCTCCAAGAATTAAAGATTGCTTCACTTTTTTATAGCATGACTGGTTATATAAATGTTCACAATGCTGAATAACTGTATTTTGAAACTGTATTAGATACATTAAAGGCCTTAAATAGTACCAGAATTGATTTTAGTGATAAATTATGACCATAGATTTGGATGCACACAGTTACCTTTGTGTTTTGTTTTCATGTTTAGACAACACACCACCACTACATGTGTGTCTAACTTTACAACTTTAAAGACAATGTCTAATCTAGGGCTGCAGTGAAACTGTTATTTTCACAATAACATAATGGAAAGCTAAATTAACCTAATAAATTATCTGAGACAAAGTTTGAGCTGAACCAGTCATCATGTAACCCAGGTAACAGAATGGAATAATTTAGCCATATATATTAGACTGTCAGGATACCATCTTTTTAGGTTATGTAATGTGTTTCCATATTTTTGTGTCTTTTATGAGCCTGCACAGCAGTCTCTGGCATCTGTGTTTTATTTCAGTGAAGGGTCATAATTGTAGATGGGAAGTTTAATCAGGCCAACTAATCAAGATGAATTGCCAACTATTTATTATTAACGTTATTGATTTAATTATTTTGTTGTTGCAGTCCTAATGTAATCAAGCCTAAATGACTTTGCCCATCAGGATGCTCAGAGCTCCGAGGACAGGGAGATGCTGGCCCGCATGGCTGCAAGCGCAGAAAACCCCAAGTCCTCAGACAACGAGGCAGCAATAGAGAAATATCTGCGCAGTGTTCTGGCGGTGGAGAACATCCTCACCCTGGACCGACTACGACAGGTGAAAACTGACTCATTGCATCAGTCGATTCTCATTGTTATTGATTCTGAGAAATCTGTTTAATTGTTCTGTTGAATTATTAATCATATTGAAATACATTCTTACAGATTTGTGACAGTAATTCTCTATATCTTACATATCATCTTCAGCTCTTGACCATGATTCAGACACACTAGGTGTACTTCTAGTTGCATCAGTAGTTCAGTTAACTACCAGTGACTAAAAATCCAGTACAGGAAACTGGATTTAAGGTCTGGAGCTGAAAACCTATTCTCATTTCATTCCATTTGTGTTCAGGAAGTGGCTGTAAAGGAGCACTTGGCAGGCAAAGGGAAGGGAAGCAGACGGAGTCTCAGCTCCCCCAGTGTGCACAGAGTAAGCCCCCATAGCTGCTACCAAACATGCCCTCACCAAGCACCTTACTCTAGGGCTTAAAGGGAGAACAATCCTATCAGATTAACATGTTCACATGACGGCAGAGTTGTTTGTGCATGTCACCTGGAACTCATTCCACTGTTTATGTCATGTGTTATAGAAAGGCCTAAAACATGGATCAAATCATATGAGTTGAAAGATAAGCTGTACCAAAGGTATTTTAGTATTGTAAGTGTTTTCTGTTTCTCAGTCACATTTGGAGAAAACCTCTCATTCGTCCATCATAACTACGTTAACGTCTAGGTGGAATTGACATTAAAATCGCTGACAGGTGAATTGAATGTCACTGATTATCTTCCCATTGCACATGTCAAGGAGTAGCATATAGCAGAAAGAAGCCTTTGACAAAGGCCACATTCTGACTGGATCAGAGCATCTCCAAAATGGCAGGTCTTGTTGGGGGGCTCCCTAGCCAAAATGATTTAAGGAAGGATACACGGTAGAGTTTAGATTCTCTGGGTCGGGTCGGGCCGATATTTCCTGTCACTGTCCTCGGGCCGGGCCGGGCCGTGATCAAGCGCTCGGAGTGTCAGTTTACGAACGCACCCACAGCTGAGAACGTGTGTTATAACAGCCCACGTATTAAAAAACTGTCAGGGCTGATAATTACAGTTAATGTGTCGGGCTGGGCTGGGCTCAGACACAAGGTGCACTGGCTCAGGTAGGGTCGGGTTTAATTTTTTGGGCCCGATCTAAACTCACAGTATACTGCCGGTAGTGGAGAACAAATGCTAGATCGGCTAGTTTAATCACATGGAAGAGGTAAAAAAAAAAAATGCTAGCTGTGAAAGAAAGCTGTCAGAACACAGAGTCCTGCGTATAGAGCTGCATAGCTGCAGACCACTGATGTTGGAGTGCCCATGCTGACACCTGTCCACCACCAAAAATGTTTGCATTGGGAATGTGAGCCTCACAACTGGACCATTGAGCAAAAGACGAAGGCCTGGCCTGGTTTAATGAATCACGTTTTCTATTACATTGTGTGGATGGCGGGGTGTGTGTGAATTGCCTACCTGGAGAAGAGATGGCGTTAGGTTTAAGAAGACAGTGTGATGCTCTTGTCAGTGTTCCTTTGGGAAACATTAGGTCCTAGGTCCTTCATGAATTTGGGGTTAGGGTTCCTTCAAATCTTTGCATTTTTCCATAATAATAAAAAGTAGTAGTACTTTGTCAAAGTGTATAAGTTTGATGAAGTAGTGTTTAACATTTCTTGGGCATCATTTGTGAGAATCACACACATATATCTAACCTCCCTTTAGTTATCTGGAAGCAGACAGGATTTGTCTCTTAACTCAAGTCTGGAGGACAACAAGGTAAGAACGCTTTGTTCTGTTTTCCCCTTCAGCAGTAAAGGACAAGTGTGTGGACTTCTAAAAGGGACATTACAAAATGGACTTGATTTGAGCTCACTTTAACTGTCTCTCCTTCTTTATGAAGAATCGATGGGAAAGCCAGCAGGACATATTCATGACATCTCCACAATTCAGCCGCACGCTGCCTCGGCCCTCCAGGGAGCCGACACCTCCACCACAGAACCAGACCCAAACTCAACCACCAGATCCAGAACAAGGTAAACCAGACTCATTTCTGTTTTTAGGAGGTTAGTGAGATCTCCCTGTCTTCATTGCAGACTCTTCTTCTGCCTTGGTCATTCTGTCCATTTACTCTGTCACTCTACTAAACTGTGCTAGTGACTGACCTAAATTTAATCTTAATTCATTAGTTTTAATTATTTTAATTCATGTTAATTGCATACACTTTATAAAATCAGAAATCTTATCCTTGCACTGAATTGCTCTGAACTGAATTACCAGAAATCCTTTTCTAGATATATCACTCTGTTTTTCCATGCCTCAATTTGTCTTGTCCAACTGTTTATGTTGTCAATGTGGCATTTATGTGTGCTTGCCTTCAATTTCTTGCACCCTTCCTTTCCACCTCCTCCACGTATGTCTCTGTCCTGTCTTCCTCTTTTTGCTCTCTTCATACCTTTTCTCCACTTCTCTACTTGCCTGTCTCTGGCTCCACTTTTCTTCTTCTGGCTCCTCCCCGACCTCCCCACAGGTCTTTCAGGCCTTGCTGCTTCTTATCTCTCCCCAGTCAAGGCCCTGGTCCCCCAAATGCCCAAGCTTCTTAAGTCTCTGTTTCCTGCTCGCGATGACAAGAAGGACCTCCGTCCCTCTCCTCAGTCTCAGCAGGTGCGCTTTTTTGTTATGGTACACATTTCTCAGGACACTTTTACAAACACAGTGACACAATCAAGGAGTATTTTTATTTATTTATTTATTTTGTTTTTAAAAAAATTTACCGCTTGCTTAAATCCTATAAGTAGCTGTTATTGCTGGCAATGATGAAAGCATATTAAAGATTTTAGCTATTTGTTTACTTTATCAATTTTGGGGGGAAAATATTTTTTTGAACATAGAAATCTTGTTCAAAACTTTGAGTTCGTGTCATATTTGTACTTATTAGTATTGCCATTTTGTTTGGCATTTGTTGAAATTAAAACACATGGAAAAACTGGCAAAATCCATTCTCAAACAAGTCAATAAAGAATGTGTATGGACTGTGCATGTACTACATATCTGTTATTAATCATGTTGTCTTACATTTAACAAAACAGCCCTAAGAACTCATGACGTCTGCTTAAGCTGAGGAACAGACTGTTACTGGGAACAGGACTGGAAGTCACAATTTGTCTTATTGACTGAATTTGCGTGTTAGCTCATTGCCAGTGTTCTCCAACCATGGTGTTGTCCTTCCCATGCCACGGCAAATGAAATTACTTTTAGGCTGCAGTAATGTTTTTTTTTTTTTAATGCAGATGTTTTTATGATGGAAAAATAGTCACTTTCTCCTATTGAACTAGTTGCCATGAAACCTGTTTGTATTCACAAGCAGCATTCTAATGAGTAAATTCCTAATTTACTCTAGATTCATTTTCTTGTCAGATTGCACTCTGGCAGTGTACACACATGCATGCACGCACACACACCCAATACACACACACTTTTGATTTTTCTATTTGGTATCTCACTGTCTTTCTGCAAAATTGCCTATTTTTGCAGCATATGCCTCGTATCATGATGCAAACCAGCAACAACTCTGATGAAAACAGAGTTCGAGTAGAACCGGTAAGATGATCTCAACCCAGCAATCCATGTCTCGGTCTCTAAATCAGTTGTCTCTCTCTCTAAAGCCACAGCCCCCCACTGGGCCATGGTGGTGGTGCTGAGGGTCCCTTGCCTTTCAGTTTCAGATGGAATTCATCCATCATGAGTAATATAGATACAATTATTTGGGGTATTTCTATATGTTTATAATGTTTCATGATTGTACACTTCACAACATTTTAAGGGAGTATATTGATTTTGTCATATTTGGTTGCCTTTTAAACAACTGAGTTGTTTAAATCATCATTGGGCCACAGAAACATTTGTGGTTGGTTGTGTGGGCCTGGAATTTGGGAACCCCTGATTTAAATGAAATATCCCATAGATAAATAGGTCACGGTTTTGAAGTTCAACATGTTTAAACAATAAAAGTGTGCCATTCACTTTCCTGTATATACTTTAGGGCTGGAACAATAAACAACTAAATAGGAAATACTTTTCTCAGTATTTAAAACTCACAGGTAAGGTATAATAATCAGTGAAACATATTTATTAAAAATATTAGTATTGCAATTATACTGTGATTGCAGTGCCCTTTAGTATATTAAAGGATCTATAGAGTCACTCTTCTGGAATTTAAAAGGCTTTAAGAGTGTAAATTATGTGACAAAAATGCATGCCTTTACAGCCCATAAATGTAAACCAAGCTGCAAAAACAGCCTGTTATTGCGATGTCACAAAACAAACACATTGACCTATAGGAATGGGTATCAAGAACCCATTCCACAACATAACAGACAATATACTGTGCAGCCCTATTTACATATATCAGTTTTAAAGGCACAGTGTACTACTAAGAAGTAAGTACAGGTGGAAATAGTTCATGTATGAATGACTGTTTTTGCTATGTAAACCCACCCATATACCCCATAATCAGACCTGTAAGATATGGGCCCTTTACCTTAGGCAGCCTGGCCTGCTTCTCCCGCATGTTCCGTACCATGCTTGCCTTGAAATCATAGTCTTTTAGTTTCCTAGCATGCTCTTGGTTGTTAACGGTAGATTAAGTTAGCTGTGGCCTTGCCTTCCTTCAGGTTCCAGTAATAGGCAGAAGTCCTGGCTCAGAGAAACCCTCAGACAGCCTTGATGCCCTGCCCTCTTCCATGCATGATTCGCATGACCTGCCCCTCAGCCCCATCAGTGAAGCTTCCAGTGGCTATTTCTCCACCAGTGTCTCCACCGCCACCCTTTCTGATGTCTCCACTGCTTGTGGGGACCTTACCTCCACCCCAAATACCCAAGAGGCAGCCAGACAGCCAGCGAATGAGAGAGAGGATGGTTTAGAAACCCTGGTTAATACCTCCATTACTCCTGCAGAAGCTGGGCTGAAGTGGGGCTCAGCTGATCTACTTAGAAAAGAAGAGCCTCAGCAAACACTGAACCCCAAAGACTCTCAGTCTACTTCGAGGAATGGAGTTACCTCTTCTCACACTGAAACAAAACTGACGGTCATCCCCCCCTTAGTATCCAAAGCTGCTACAGATCAACCTTTCTCCTTCCAGAGGGTCAAACCCTCAGACCTCAAGTCATTCAGTCCCATTCTGGGTGAGGATAAGGCGGAACAAGGAGGAAAAGTTGAAACCGGTCATCCTCAGCAGACAGACAGTTTGGAGAAGCTGGAAATCACCTCTGATGAGGAATTTAGGGACTCTGACCTCCCTTACTGGCTGAAAGTAGGGGAGAGTGTCATCGTGGCCAACAATAAATGTGGCACTGTGCGCTATGTTGGACACACTGACTTCTCGGATGGCATCTGGGTTGGTGTGGAGCTTGATTCTCCTGCAGGTAAGTAGCAATCCTTTTTCTCTTAGCACTGTGTTTAACATTATGCAAACTGTATGCCTGGATTAATCACAAACTTTCCTCAACCCACCCACTTTGAATTGTTGCGTAATGTCTGATTTGCCACCCAGTGGGTATATTTTCTCACGTTATATACTGTAGTATTATCCATATAGATGGACAAATCATAATATTAAATGGTAAAAACAGTGATGCACCAATCATTAAATTTAATGGCTTGTTCCAATTTCTTCAGACATTTTTTGCCTCATCTTAACTCCGAGCACACACTCAGCAGTGTGATGAAGTTATAAAGCACACGAGCATGTTTCAAGTACTTTCTTTTAGCCAAAGTTGCAATGTGCATAACGTTATTTGCTTTATAGTGGACAAAACTGGCCTTTTAAATTCTTAAGTGAAAAGTTAGTTGCCTTATAATTACATCAATCAATGTAAGTGCAGCGCTGGGTTGCATTATTTATTATAAACAATTGGCCAAAATAAAAATACAATGCTAGGTTGGTGATTGAGTTAGGAGGAAAAAAACAGGTTCCAGTCTTGGCCCATTCCCTTCTTACAGGTCTAAAATAAATTAGAAACTGAAGCAGTCACCTTGAAGCCTTTTTTGTTTGTGTTACATTAGCCTTGTAGCTCCAGCGCAAAATGAAAGGACCACTTGTGTTTGGCTTTAACATATCAGTTTTATCTATTTTTTGTCAGAACAAATTTTTTTTTGTTTTGGTTGTTTCAGGAAAGAATGATGGCTCGGTTGGAGGCCGTCAGTACTTCTCTTGTAACCCCAGTTATGGAGTGCTGGTACGGCCGGATCGAGTCAGTCGAAGGGAGGGGTCCAAGCGGCATGGAGAGAATCGGCGCAGTGGAGAGTTTAGTCAAACTGCCTTGTTTCCTCAGATGAGGGGAGGTTCCAGTAGAACAACTCAGAAAGGAGAGAACCGCAAATCCTGGAGCAGCTAAACACCATTGTTCCAGACAAAATAGTACCTCAGTTTGAGGAGGACCTGTGTGCTCTGCTTTTCCCCAGTCTGCCGAGATTGCAGTTCCGGTGCTCAGTTCTGCATGGAGCTGGTACAGCATTCCTTCACCCAAACTTCAGTGGCTCTACACCAGCTTAAGTGCTCTAATAATGTGTAGCACAGAGGAACCGTGATACTGAATGAATTGTGGGAACGTAATGGGTCATCTCAAGTGAAAAGACGGTTATCTTCAAAACTTGCACCGAATGAGGCTTCCTGTTCTTTGGGGTCAAACCATCATTCTTGTCCTGCCCTGGTTCTATCAGGAGTCTTTATGTAGACTCATGTTTTCTTTTTTATGGTTTATGCATGATTGATCTTCCCTGTTCAGTCAAAAATCTGTACTGAATTTCCAGAATGTGCCTTTTGCAAATTTAAGTTTGTCCTCTTTTATATTCTTTTTAAGACACCGCCCCAATTCCTTGTTAACACTAGTGAGACACTCTTGTCAGCGCAAGGTCATCTCAGGGACTGGTCAGAGATACTGGTTGTGCCTGCTGTAAGTAGGTGGGTTTTGCACCCTAAGCTGCCAATAGCATGGCTGTATGCATGTATAATAACCGTTCCGGTTTTGAAGGCGGTGGTTTTGTAATCTTGTTTTGTCTTATGTAAAGGTAAGGTGGGTATTGTCATTAATGACTGGAAGTTTAATATTGTGTTACATTATGAAGTGCTATAATTGGTGGATCGGTGAGTGCAGAAAGATGGAATTTTAAAGTTAGAAAAGTCTGGCTGTGGGAGGGGAAAAGGCCACCAGATGCCTCTGTTCAGAAGAGCATTGTGCATGTTGATATGACTGTGATGGCTTGTGCTTGTGGTTTATGTCAGCGTTCCAAATATACAGGCTTCATTTTAAAGGACTTACTGTGTGAAATGGTTTGATAAAACAGTGGTTCTGAAATCCAGTCCTGGTAAGCCACTGATCTGCACAGGTTTCATCTTCCAACCTTGACCCCACACACCTGATCCAGCTCTTCAGCTAATTTTTAACCTCTCCAAGAACAGGATGAGTGTCAAAGGCAGAGGATTTCTGAAACTATGCAGGGCAGTGGTTCCCCGGGACTGTGTTAGAGAACCACTGAAATGAAGGACAAGCTTAACTGGGCTGTCCTGCAAAGAATTTTAAGCTGCTGAAATTGGGTCTTTTTGTTGGGACATTTGTAAGTACGCAGTTAGGATTAACATGGCAGTCGAAAGTAGGAAAGTCTGATGCTGACAGAAAATGTGGCTCATGAACAGTTGGAATTGTGTCAGCAACCAACCAATGTGAGGTACAACAATGGGATAATTTTAGCAGTTCAGTCTTCCATGAGAAACTTTCTATTCCAATAAATGATACTAGCAAGCACACTATATAAGACAGTGTGGACCAATTCCTGACAATACCTAAAGCTACTTTTTATTTATTTTTCATGAAGCAGACAGTCATTCCATGGAACATATTATGTTTTGCGGCACTATATAGTTAATCAAGCACATAATTTGATTAACAAGAAAGAGCATGATTGTGTGTAATTTTCAAAATATTTTTTGCACATTAGAGCGGACAAGAAAGATGGGTTAAACTATTGCGTTTTTATGCTTAAATTCATAATTTGATTTCTAATGCAATATCAGATTATCAAAATATATTTTAATGATTATAGGTGGGTTTATTGACTTTCATAAAATTTAAAAATCCCGTGAATTAAAAATTTGCACATTTATATTAGATGCGTGCCCACCCAGTGGGGATTTTCTTTCATAGTGTTATTCTAACCATGGAGCTCTGTATTTTATAGGACTTGGTGCTGAAGTAAAAAGCCATTGCATTTCAGTTTGAACTGACAACAAAGAATTTTCTTGTTCCCAAGAAAGGTTAAGGATCCATAAAGTAGTATTTATTTTCTTGCTTTTCCATTTGATAAGCCCTGTCTTTTATTAGAAGTTATGTGTGTGCATGTATGTATGGTCTTTAGACACCATCTTCCTACTCATTGCAGAAAGATGTCTCAGTCTTAAAAACATATCATTATTTATATGTGTGCCTCATGCATCAAGAAATTGAAATATACAGACAAGTAGCACAACTTAAACACTGCTTTGATCAGACAGCAGAGACATCAGTTGAGGGAGACTAGGATTCCATATGAGATGATTTGTGGCGAATTCTGTCTGACTCTTAGCTTTCACTTTACACTGGGGATATTTTGCTAGTATTAGGCGTCTAACAACTGTCATTCGAAAGTCCTTAAATATTTCAGTCTTTTTTTTTTTTTTTTTTTTTTTTGTATGCAGTGTTGCTATTTGTGAGTATGGATGGTTAACTTCATCATGAATGGTGGCCACAATGGCCTTACATGCATAAGACTTTAGTTGTACTGGGAAGCTAGAAATGATCTTAATGTAGACTGTTTGGGTTTTCACTAAAGAGATGCTCTTACACATCTGTCATGACCAGTATGGGTATTACTGAGGAAATGTACTGTATTTTTGCCAGGATAGCATATTTTAATGTTCAAGTGCAATTTACCATTTATCATTGATTTATTTTTCAGCTCCTCTTGCCTAGTGATCTCATTTTAAGATTTTTAGTTAGGGCTGGGTATCGTTCAGAATGTTTAAATACCAACACATACAATACAAAAAGCTGACTTCTTTTCAATACTCTAACTCGGTTGGTAGCATAAAAAAACACTGACTTTCGATACCCAGCCCTAGTGTTAGCTTGTAGTTTGTAATGGTATGTGCAAGTCAGAGAAACATTGATCATGTGTATTAGCACGGTCAATATGATCCATATCTGGCCTGTTATTTCTCCAAGTGACACCGATCCAGAGCAATATTAAAATGACCACAAAGTGGCCTTTCAGCTCCACTCCAGCTGGGTCAGTGACTGTGCTGGCCATGTGCCAGCGTGGATAAAAACGCTCTCTTCCATTTTAAAATTCACCCCACAGGGGCTACCGCGGAGAGAGCAGGCTTTTTGGGGAGATATGTGTTCTGCTGTCTCTGTTTACACAGATGTACGACAGTGCTCTTTGCAGAAACTGCCCTTTTCCCTTCTCTTGCTTCTTCTCTTTCTCTTTTTCTCTGGTTTGAAGTGCAGTTCCTTGTACAGTGCTATTGTTTTCTGACACTGGTCTGTGCCTCGTCCTGGAGTTTCAGTGGCTTTTAATGGTCATCAGTTATCACTTGTTTGTGTGTGTGTGTGTGTTTTCAGAGTATATGTTTGTGTTTGTATGTATATAGGTGCATTCTGAGACTCCAATCTGAGCACAAGTTTGGGATTAATTTAATTTTGTAATTCTATGCTGATATCCAAAGAATAATCATGTATAATAATTCATTTATAATTTCTTTTATATCAACTGTACAATAATCTCCCTGTAAAGGAAAAATAAAAAGTGAACTGATTTACCAGTATTAATGTGCTTGACGATCATAAATTGGCTCTGGCTACTGTAAATATAGTCCAAAAGCCAAAAAGGTTTTGTTACTTTTACTAAGGGGACCGCTTTCCACATCTGTCATTTTAGCGACCAGCGTTGGGGGATTACTGAAACAATACACTTTATATACTGTATGAATACATACCTAGAGCAACGTTGTTTTCATGAAGTTATTCACAAACAGCATCATGCATCATTGATCAGTCTTTATTCTCTAGAAGATACAGTACTAAAATAAACACAGGTTTAAAAAAAAAGGTCTTAAAAAAGTAATAAAGCATACATATACTACATATTAATTACTGAACAGTCTACTGTCCAAAAAAGGCACTAAATTCTGAAATAGGAGATACATGATTTAACTAGTTTGAGTTGATACAACAGTATTTTTGTCATAATTGTATAGAATATTTATATATATTTTAATATATTCACATATTGAACATGGACAGAGTAACAGGACAATCAAACGCCCCCATGATTTCTCTCGAACAGAAACGGCCGATGGCGGTTCTGCTCTGCAAGCAAGTACATGACTGTGGACGTCATGAAGTGTGGAGTATGATATCAATACTAAGACAACGATAAAGTTATAATGAATAAAGGGATTACATGTAGAGAGGTCACTGATGTCAGATTTCAGCTGACAGTAGGCAAATGATGGAACACTTCTCCATTCTGAATACAAGGACAGGACCACGACAGACCCGCATCAAATAAAGTATTTAAGTTGGTTAAACCGTTGGCACTTTCTCAAGACGCTTCGGTGGCCTCTGCTAATTCCTTCTTTAAGGATGGATGTAGTACAACATTAAAATTTTCCGTTGAGGTCTGCTTGACACAAAAGCGTATAAATTATCTGATATCAGTTTTTTTTTCTCCCTAATTTTTAAAGAGTGGAACACACACTGATGGCGACCTCTTGGGTATTGAGATTGTCAAAGGCTTCCTGCATCCACATCTTGTCTTATTTACTGGAGCACTGGGAGGAGAGTCATAATCCTCACAGACAGCAAGCCCTACATCCAAATGTGATTAGGTTACATCCGACATTAAAGACTGCTTGTGCAAAAGGAGCGCAGTTGTCCTTTGAGTGTTTTATATTCCAGGAGAGAAACAGTATTTGAAATGAAATTGGAAGATTATGCAAAAAAGGCATTATGCAAAATACAAGCCAAAGCATTTAGCTTCGTCATAATTGACATTTCTGCTTTGCAGAATTTCGCTTGAAGGTTAGGAATCTTTTTTTCATTTGATTGCTTTCCATAAATAACTGACTCAAAACATTTACAAGCTCAGAAGCAGTTTGCCTGTACGTGATTCAGTCATTATTAAGGTTAAATCTAAACAGCTTATCTTTGACTGTGACTGAACATTTCACACTGAAATTACTATTTTGAGAGATTGATGGGAGCAACACAAATGTTTTCTCTAACAGCGCTGCACTTAGTTCCTGAAGTCTCAGCTATACTCTCTCCTCCTCTCACTGACTGAAACAAGAACGAAGATACAGGAGACCTGTACGAGGAGTACGAGATTATTAAGATCATACATATTTCGATCCACTTGGGCCTTCGTCCCTAAAGTGACAGTGTGAGAATCTCTACATCTACTGGTGACGTTTAACGTGGATGTAATAATATAATAAAAAGATTCAACTGAGTATTTATTAAAGTGGTTCATTCCACTGCAGTTCTGAATATCCGTGAATTTAAATTTGTCGTTTTTTTTTTTTACCATTTACAATCACCCTTTGTAATCAACATGGACCAACATTATGTACCTTAATATTACTTTACCGCATTAATGTGGTTTGTCCATACACCCGCTGAACGATCCCCTTCGCTGCTACATTATGCAGTCTCAATCCATTTGCAGCTGTGAAAGTTCACACTCTTTAGTGTTCAATACAGCACCCAACTATAGAGTACAATGAGGTTACACATGGCGCAATTAACAGCATTTGTCCGATTGCTTGTAGAAGAGCCTGGTCAGGTGATGCTCCGCCGAGCAGACCCAGATCACTACTGAAGACTTACGCATCCACAGGTAGATAATATGTAAGAGGTTATCATGGCCACAGGCCAGGAGGTGACGGCAGCAGTGGTTCCCAGTACTGGTCCTGAAATCACATTTATAAGGGCCCAGATCCTTTTGTGTGGCATTACATGAAGAAACAACCGATTCATTTTACCATGGGCATTTTCCCCATTTCTCTGTTTACGGCTGTTCGTGTTACTGTGCTTTTAAGACTGATACATGTAAATGTTTAAATGTCCTCTGTTCCAATTGACTGCCCTGTGTTATTACATTCACATTGAAATTTCCATGGATGCCTGAACTCCTTTTGGATGTTTCAGAAGGCCACATAATGTTACTCGACAGCCATGAACAGCACATTTTATCAGCACGTTTTCCCTACAGCTTTAACTGTAGTTATACATATATTTGGATTGGGTAAACTGTTTGAAACGGTACTGATTCAGAACAGAATATAAAAAATCAGTTTGATTATATGGGTCCTTGTGTGTATGGGACTGAGGAAATACACCATATGGAGCAGGACTGGGAAACACTGCCACCGCAGAGCCAGTGGGAACAGCCTGGAACTGCCATAGACAAAGCAGGGAGGCAAAGTGTGGTTGAAAGATAATGTTAACCACACTAAATCTTTAAAATAAAAAGAAATAAAAAGATAAACAAAGGCAAATGCCACCTTGCCAGCTGTGAGGATGTTCCGTTACAGGAACAGGAAATTATTTAAAAAAATATGAAGCTAGACCCCAATTGGCACAACTGACGTCATGCCAACAGTTACTAGCTTCCATTCATGGTTAGCCACATTAGCATGTTTAGTCAAGATATTCCTTTAAATATAAGTTTCTGTTCATCCAATTTTAGTCAGTGAGCATATGATGTGTGTTTCTATTTCACAGATACTTAGGCCTCCGTTTGGTGGGGCACCATATGAGCATTATGGTACTGAGGTGGCAGTTGTTGGAGGGAAGTAGGTGGGGGTCACTCTTATCTAAACCTCTACACTTTGGTCATTAGTGGCAAATCTCCACACACCACCAAAACACAGCATTTCCATTCGAATCCCCCTTCTAAAACACCACAACCTCGCTACCCCCACACAAACCCCAACTCCCCCTTTGGCAGATACAGTGTATACATGGGTAAAAGTTCTGTGTAAATTCTTAGGCCAGTCAAGAAAATGTTTAAAAAAAAAAAATATCTGGACATTGCATGTGTTTCTGAATGCAAAGTGCTATATAATAAAATTGCCAAAGAAATAAATATTAACAGAATAAAAAGTACAGAGAACATCTCGTATTCTGAGCTCTCGTGAGCCGGTTAGATCTGCTTCCTCATCGATGCAGCTGCAGCCTGGATTTGCTTAATTACACCACCAGAAAACCTGATTTAACTTAATGCAGCTTAACTTAATGAAATAATGATTAGTTGAGGTACTGGACGGTAAATACAAATACTGGGCTGCCTCGAGGAGGTTAACGTGCTAACAGACGAGAAATCAATTTACTGAATTAACATGATTTATCTGTTTCTGTCTTTTCAGTTTAAATAAACACCCACTGCCCAGATATATAGCTTTTAATACAATATTCTCAGGTGGCCTAAGCTTTTCGCACAGTAGCGTGTGTCGATGTATATGTGTTTGTGTTTGGAAGGGTCCTCAGTCATCGTCGAGCACCTCTGCCTTGATGGTGTTACTCCCCCTGCCCTGCTGGGCCAGTGCCAGGATGGTGTGGTTGACCGCTGCCATCTCCACTGCCAGCGTGATTGGGTCCTGGTGCTCGCTGGGGCCCGTGCTGTCGTCCTGGTGGGAGGAGGGAGACCAGGAGACAGCGGTCAGTCTGGAGCCCTCTGCCTGCTGCCCCGCCCCACTGCCCTGATGGCCTGGCCCCGCCCCCCTGGGAGCCCCTGCCCTGCCTGGGCCCAGACCCAAGCCCGGCCCGGCTGCCAACCAGCCGGGAAGCAGAGTGGGCACCTACAACCGCAAGAATGGCCTTTTAGATCACTTCATTCAAAACGTGACCTGCTGCCTGGCTCTGCGTCTGGTGTGCAGAAGCAGTAAACAAAAAGCTATAATAATTCTCCTAGTTCATACCAGGGAGGAGGGTGCTGTTACAAACCGCAAAGGTCACTACAATACTGTGCAAAAGTCTTAGGCCAGCCAAGAAAACGGTTTAAAACCTATTTATATAGGCAGTAAATAAGTTTTGCCTGAAAAAGCACTATTAATGAATGTTAGTAATAAGTACATCAGTAATAAATGTAACAAAATATACTACAAATTTGAAGAAAATTGCTTTCCCTCCTCTTCTCTTCCATGCATCTCAGTCACTGTAGGGATTTGCTAAATTCCATCAGCAGCAACTTTTTTAAAGGGCTTCCTTGGGGGGCAGCATTGGATACGGTTACACCAGCACACTGACAGACAATTTCTTTCCAAGCAAATAAATACTTATTTCAGTTATAAACAGCTTATACGCAGATTTCAAAATAGCTTTCTCATTTGGCCCAAGACTTGCATTTGTGCTGTTCATTAGTAACGTGAAAACGTCTTTGTTAATCATTCATATGTTGTTATATCTGGAGTTGTTTGCTAATAGAAGGTTTGTTCAAGTGCAAAATTATCAAGCAAACAAAGTGCGCATTTATACACACGTGACAGCACGTGCATGACAGTTCTTCTTATCATGCAGTTAGGGGAACTCCAAGTGCATTTGTCACATCCGTCATCAGTATGAAGAAATTTGAGTGTAATACCTGCACATGCAGTGGCAAACGTGAGTGAAGCCTTCATGTTGTGAACTGACAGCCTTATCTGTGTTTCCGGCTCTAAGTAAGTCCTGCATACCTGAATGGGGGAAGACAGGTCCCCTCTGCTGAAACCAAAGCCTCTGGCCACTGCTCTCTTTTTAAAAAAACAGATGAAATCACACCTCTATAATCGTTTAAACCTGCAGTCATTTCTGTTCAGGCATGGCAGTCTTCTCTGATCAATGTTTGAAATTAGTGACACCAGATCGATGGAGGTTGGACTGCAGCAGCCTTGAATGTTTATAAAATAATGTGAGTAGCTATTAAATGTGTAATAAGTGCAGTCCTTACCGGCCCTAACCCCTGTTCGGCCACCGGCTCGCTGTAGTCGTTGCCATCAATTTCGTCGCTGTTGGACTGTCCCCCTGGGCTCTGCACATCGATCCCATGGCTCTCCAGGATTGCTGCTTCTTCGAAAAAACACACACCTCGCCATAACATATCTGAGGTCGCAGCAGACTGGAATGCAACAGCTAAAGCACCTGGAAAATGGCTTGTTTAAATGATTTTATTTATTTATAACAAGGGCAAACTACAACTACATTTCTGGTATGTCATGCTCATACATTTTAAAAGAAGTCTTATGAGTCACCTACACAATATTGGCTGTGTGTAATATAAAGCAAGCCCTGTCCCCAAAGGGCTTCAACATTACCTATGTTGGCTCTTCTTTTTATCTCCTTCCTCCGGTTAGCAAACCAGTTGTACACCTTTAAAGACGTGACCCGCTCTAGATCAGAAAGCTTCTTTCCTAAACATAAAGCAATGCAAACTAGTAATGTTTCAATACTATACAAAGTCCAGCTAATACAATGTCATTTACCTCTGCTTCTAAAAAAATACTTGAAATCAGACCCTGTTTTATCATTACAGCAGTCTTACCTGGCTTTTGTATTACTGCATTGCATGCATTGGCTATTTCCTCCCTCTTAGCCTCATCAGGGTATTGATTCTCATTGAAGTAGCTGAAAAAGAGCAAAGGCATAGTTCAGACCAACTTAGGATGACAATAAACCAGGCATAGTTTATGCAGGAGTCACAGAACAGTCACCCCTGCTCTAACTCAGTCATCCTAACTCACTAATAACATGTACAATAATAGTTTGTATAAAAAAAAAAATCCATAACTAAATCAGCCCTGATACAGAACCTTCTGTAGCAGCACAGTTCTCCTTTTGTTTTATTTAACCATGGTTGTGCCTCTTTCAACCTGATAAAGTTGTACTGTAATCTTCTACACACTGAATGCTTAATTTACATGGAATTTATTTAATAAATACATATATGGTCTAATAATAATAATAATGAACATGCAACATGAACAGAAAGTAAAATGGCCCCTTGTGAACACACCACAGCACACAGTGTGAATTTTTTTTCTGCATTTAAACCATTCACCACGTTAAGCAGGGGACTGCCACCAAAGAGGGTCGCCTGGGGAGCAGTGTGTGGGGACGGTACCTAGGAATGCAGTGTGTGGGGACGATGATACGTGGAATGCTGGGATTCAAACCCACAACCTTCTGATCGCAGGGGCAATGCCATAACCACTAGGTCACCAGCTGTTGCACATATAGAGACATAACCTACATATAGACACTGCACACAGTAAGTTTCTGCATTTTACTACTTTAAAAAGAAGCAATATACAAGATGTTATCATGTGATTTCCTAAACCATATCTAGAATAAAGTTAGTCTATAGCTTTCTGACCAGAACCACAACAGTGTTGACTTTCTCTGGTTAAAGCAGCTCCTCCGCTGTGCTGCCACATTGCTTGCTGTGCTAAAACAAGTTATTGGAGAAAGGTGCCACAGAAATCGATTAGGAGGATCCTCAGCGTTAGCAGCAGCTTGTCAGTCAGTATTTGTAGCTTCTGTGTGCCCCACAGTTAATGTTAAGGGGCACAATCAGACAATGGTATATCGCACAAAATATTACAAGCCTACAAGCACTTTATACCAATGCCACAATTGTATTTAGCTTTCAAAATCTCTTTTTCTACAGAGACCCTTCACTGCACATAATGTGATGTCCTTATGCAGCCCAAAGCCAGGGAAAGCTATTCACAGGTTTTAGCAATCCAGACATACTAGTTAGTTAATATGTAGCTAATAGCAGCATATTGCCTTTGAGGGGATGTGTTACGTGTGATTTTCTCACAGGTTTAACCCACATCCTGTACATGTGCTTACAGTGGTGAAATCTGGAACTGAACCTGTGTTCTTCTAACCAGCTCACAAAGCTTCTAGTACTTCTTACAAACAAAACACATTTTGATCTTATTTAAAGCTTTCCTTTGATCTTCTTTTAATCTTATTTAATGCTTTCTAATGTTTGCATTTATTTTAATGTTAACTTGTTTAATTGTCCCATCCTGGTCAGATAAATGGCTTCAAACATTTTGGATAAGACCCTTTTGCACAGTACTGTACTTAGAACTTATGGTCAGATCACACAGTCACGATCAGATCACCCAGGACACATGCTGATGGCAGATGTGCACAGGGCCTTGGGTGACAGAATAATTTGGTACACTTTGCCATTCCTGATCAAATGCTGCTTTAGGCTATTGTCTTGTTCACCTACATGGAAGCCTCAGGCCTGGCTGTGACTGCCCAGGTGTAGCTTAACTATTACAGGATTGGCTTCAGTTGCTATTAGGCGCACAGACATTTATTCAGAACCTTTCGATATTACCTATTAGATCTTTTATTTAAAAAATAAGACTATAGGCTGTTTATACTTTTGTTCTCTTTCAATTATCTATCCACTTGAATTAGATAACAAAGATAAAAAAGATAAGAAAAGCAGGTGTTGATCTTAGTGTAGCTTTGCAGGAATACAGAACAGAAGTAGACTAGTTGAGCACTGATGTACGTCGCTCCAGATAAGATCGCCTGTGAAATGCCGTAAATGTAAATGTAAAAGCTAGATAATGGCCTGTGGTATAATCTGATCTGCTCTCTCTCTCTCACCTCTCCATCACAGCGAGACACTCTTTCCTCCAGGTGAAACGGCTGCCACGGCGCAGACGGAAGCTCCCTGGGCTGCAGCTGATGGGAGGGGCCGCCTGATGCCACTCCACAATGTCTTCCAGGGGCACTGGAGCAGGCCGCATTGCCAGAGTAGCACCTAGGATGCAAAAACAGCAGCAAATCAGCATGCACTGTGTGTAGCACTTGCCTTGAGTACAGTATATCCAACTATGAACTTAGTGGCGGCACAACAAGGATTGAGTTGAAAAAAAATATTGTAAATATCTAACAGAGAGAAAAACGAACAAGTTCCTAACTGGTCTTAAACCATACTCTGAACAGATACAAATAAAGAATCTTGAATCTTGAATCTTGAACAAGGTGGTGAAGGGCTCCTTTTCAGAGCATGGTTTAAGACCAATTAGGAGCTTGTTCACTTTTATCTCAGTTAGATATTTTAATTTTTTTTTCAGTTCAATCCTTGTTAGACTTCCCTGATGATGGAACACACTGGGCCAGAGTAGGGCAAAAGCACTTCAGACCTTTTAGATCTCCACTCCATCAGCTACACTGATACAAGACCTTTTGTGTGATTATTTGCACTGGCTGTAGTCTTTATGATTGGAATTGTAAAAGCAATTGTAATGAAGCCTATTCAGCCTATACCTGACAAACTTCCTATTTGCTTTTACATAGTACTCTGTGACCTTGAGAACTTTATTATCCAATTAAAGGGTTACAAATTGGCTTCAACTGTATACATTGAAATAATTATACTTTAAGGATGTATTCCACCTATTTAAAAAATAAACAAAGTATTAATATGTAATATGTAAGTATTTGATGTGAAATGCACAGCACTGTAGAAACTGACCAAACTCAGCAGTGATGACAGGAACCAGATACCTCTAAAATCTGCCCCACAAAAAGATAACTTGATGTCTGAGACATTATGAAACTGTTTTACAACACTTCTAAGATACATCTTTAGCCTAATAAATACGCTGTAAAATCAATTTGTAGCGGATGGGTATTTTCAGGGAGCAAATAAAGCATAATGCTTTCACAAATAAAAAATATTTACTGTTTTACCATTATCAGCAATACATACAGTATAAACACTCAGAAGACACACGTAGATTCACTTGTCATTTTGGATAGTAAATAAAATCCCCTAATTCCTACCAACATGACTGCATAAAAAGAGTCAGCAAGAGTCAGCAGTGAACCATTTCAAACCACTTTGTTTCAATATCAGTGACTGAATTATGCAGAAATTATAAAAGAAAACAAAAACTGGAATTCCCCTCTAATAAAAAAGAAAGTATTCTTGTGTCTGAAGAAAAGAAATGCACAATCACACCGAAATAAACACACAAGTGTTGCAAAAGTTTTCTTCATGAGAACTATTTACTATAATTATTACAACTATATATTACAATTAATGATATGTAATATAATGTAGAATTGAATGTACATGTGTTAAATGACACTTTGAGTCAGTTTCCTAGACTACACAGCAATCTGTAGATTCTCTATTGAAAAGGAAATGTAATCCAGGACTAGGCTTAATGTCTAGGAAACCAACCCTTGATGTTTATTTAAAGACTAAGCTGCTTTATCAATGGTTTAATCTAGTGAGTCTGGGCATTACCAGGCGTGGTCTTTTCCAGTTGGTACCAGCGGTAGAAAGCTCTCTTCTTCTGCTCGCTCAGGTCTGATCCCTGCTGCAGGAGCCAGTGTGAGATCCGGCTCTGACTGATACCTTAAAACACAGACAAGTCCTTATGAGAGCCAAGAAATAAAAACCTGACCTTTACAAAATCAGCACACTGTAGAAGGCTTGATTGAACAGGAGTAGCCAGACATCCAACATCAAGACTGTTCCCTTTTAAACTGTATTGGCAAATACCACTTTAGTATCCCCCTACTTACAGAATGACTTAAACATATGCTAAGTGTCTGATACGTACTGCACACAACTACTGGAATAATGTCAGTTGCATTCAGTTCACATGTACTCTCTTACATGCACCAGCTTTTTCCATCTAATGGGAGAAAAGCTGTGTTTATAGCGAAATGCAGACTAGCGCCCACAGCGAGAAATTGCCTTTTCTTCAGGGTGATAATAATAGACCGCTGAAGTTGTGCGTCATTCTGTAGTTGGCGTAATGCCCATATTAGGAACTCCAGTTCTAAGCAGATTTTCTGTGTGAGGAAAAATGAGTGGCGTTTTTGAAAATTGCCCCCGTCAGTCCCTGAAGTAAACACAGATGTTCCAAACCTAATACATCTGTCCTGTGTACATGCCCCCCCTCCCAAGTGTCACTGGATCCTCTCAACTATGAGG
Organism: Hydrocynus forskahlii; assembly: GCA_037974365.1. Taxonomy (NCBI): domain Eukaryota; kingdom Metazoa; phylum Chordata; class Actinopteri; order Characiformes; family Alestidae; genus Hydrocynus; species Hydrocynus forskahlii. The sequence continues at coordinate 48,890,968 of JBBPCX010000001.1, forward strand.
TCATTTAACAGTCAAAATAGGAATGCTACACACACACTACGTGCAAGTGAACATGTAAGTTTACTATTAAACTTCATGCCATCATAAAACAACACTCTATACCTTTTCCTACCAAAGCAACTCAATCACCAGATGTGTCAAAGCTTGCTGGTTCGTAGTAAGTATTCTGGAGACACTGCCCGTCTTATGATGTTAATTCAGTGTGCAGGTTCTTAAACTGCCTCACAACTAAGAGCTATATTAGTTGCAGCCCTAAAACAGCAAATAACACTGAATGAAATAAATGTGTTCCGTTGTCAGCAGTACTAACCTGTAACCTGGGCAACTACAGCCTGTGAAATCCGCCGGCTTCCTAAGAAGGCCTTGATTTCCTCTTTAATTATGTTACTGTCCTTTCTAGAGAGGTGAAAAGGAGAGAGATTGGAAACGATAAAAGAAAACCTGTGTCAGGTATGTCCAGAATGTGCAGAATTCCATTAATGCCATGTATGCCCACTGACCTCATCAGCTCCTCCACCTTGTCATCAATGTCCATCTCCTCCTCAGCAGGCTCAAAGCCAAAAGGCCGCACAGGGGCGGTGCTGACAGGGTACTGGGGCGGGGAGAGCGTTCCATTGCTTACTGGCACAAGGCTGTCCCGTCCGTTCTGAGCTGGCGGTGCCATCACAGGCATTGGCATGGTGACTGTGGGGGGTGGGGAGGTGTCAAAATTATTGGACAGTGGGGACAGAGCGTTGCCGTGGAAAACGGTCTGTGTGGCTACAGAGGCGGTGGTGGAAGAAGCTGGAGCGTGGCTGGAGCTGCTGTGATTGTTACTGGACTGGGCTGAGGCTCCTCCAAGCCCAGCCCCTCCCACTCCACCACCACCACCTCCTCCTCCTCCTTCGTAGGAGTGGCGGTGCCCAAACTTTTGCACGTGCTCGCGTTCCAGCCGCTCCAGCGTGTCCAGGGCGTGCAGGATCTCCCGCTTGGCCATGCCGCTCCTGCGCAGTCGCTGCAGCAGATCGATCTGCTCGATGGTGAAGCGAGGCTCCTCCGTGTAATGAGACATTCTGCCCAAAACAGAGAGAGAACGTTCAAAATAACCTTCCAAAAATGATTACTGCAGGTTTAAACAGCAGTAAAGCCAGGTTGGGCTATAAAATTCAAAACCCTAATGACAAAACCATGTCTCTAGATAAATGCTAAATTCTGCTTGGGATACTATGGGAATCTGAATAGCAAGTCAGAGCTAACTTAACACTGGTACACACCAGTACTGCTTCAGATTTTAAGTTTGTACAAGACAGTTAAATGTTTTTTAGGGCTGGGCCCGTTAGCGTGTTACTATCACCTTAACACATTATTTACTTAATGCTGACAATAATTATCGCACGTTTCACATTGTTCACACAGTGAGCTGTGGTGCGTTCACGCATGACTATAAGGGGCCACTTTACTTTCCCTTATGTGTGTATTTGTCAGACATTAAAACCAGATCCCCCTAGTGCCAGTATATGTATATTTGACTTTTTGAGGCACTAAAAGTGGCCTCTTGGCCTGTCTCTGTTCATAACCAATTAATTGGCCCTCTCGGTTACACGGATCTAGTGCTACTGCATATAAACTAATTAGAATAACTTTTGCAATGAAAATCTGCAAAAAACAGGGATTTTTCCACTCATTTAAACAAGTCTGATAATTTTTCAGTAGTGTAAGAGCTATTAGAGACTCATGTTAACTGTAGAACCCCAACTGCAGGTTTGTGTGGTAAATAAGGGAAGGTGGTGGCAATCAATCCATCACAACATTGAGTAACATCCTGCAAGTTCATTTCAATATCATCGGCTGAACTTAAATTTCAGTAGCTCACAGTGTTCTGCCTACTTAATTTAATGTCAACATCCTAGCTATGCATCATTGATGTAATACTCCAAAGTATTGGAATTTATCAGTTATATTAATTTGTCCATATAAAATTGAATCTCATTAAACACACCTGATTAAACTCATCAGTGAGTTGGTAAAGCCTTTGTGAGCTGAACTCAGATGGTTAAAGGAGAGAAAATGCCCATGTCTGCAGAAGTGAGGTCTCCAGGGACTTGTCACAGGTTTGGCATCCCTGGATTTGGGCTTAGATGGAACCATAGATTATGAGAGCCAGAAGGTAATGGGCTTGCAGTCTTCCTGCCTTAAGGGAAGGTTATCATTGAGCCATTGGCTCACTTCAATAACTTGTTTTTATAGTCATTCATTTCAAACTCAGTCTTCAGGCTGTGATGATTTAGGAATCTGAAAGATACATATAAAAAAAAAAGCAGTGTTGCTTGTCGAGCCATGTAGCTTGCTTGTTTAAGCGGTGTCTTCAGAAGTCTTTAGTTTTAAGTCTTGCATGTCACACTTCATCTGAAAGTCAAATTTCCAAAAAATAAGATGAGCCTCTAGCCTAGCTCTGTAGCTCACAGTTTAAGCTACGGTCTCAAAAACAGAAGGTTGTGGGCTCGAACCTGTGTCTTTAACTTTATGTATGGCACATCACACTTCATCTGAAAGTCATATATCTTAAATAAGCTTGTCAAGCCCAGTAGCTCACTAGCTTTAGCTGTGGTCTCAAGATTGGAAGGTTGTAGGATCTAATCAGTGTCTTACTTTTGTCTTGTATGTCACACTTCATCTGAAAGTCAACTGTCCAAAAATAAGTAGTGCATCTACCCTAGCTCTATAGTGCACTGGTTTAAACTGTAGACTAAAGTCTAGAAGGTCGTGGGATAAAATCTGAATTGTATACTTTATATCTTGCACATCACATTCATCTGAAAGTAAAATACCATTAAAACATTTAAGTTGCAGTGGTCTTAAGAACTGAAGGTTGTGGGATCTAATCAGGCTTTTATGTCTTGTATGTCACATTTCATCTGAAAGTAAAATGTAAAAAAAAGGCTCAGTGGTAAGAGCACTGCCTCCAAGACCTGGAGGTTGCGGGTTCTAATCAGAGCCTTTAGATTTATGTCTTGAACATCAGAACTCATCTGAAAGTCAAATTTCCAAAAAAAAAAGGCTTGCTAGGACCCTGTGGCTCAGTGGTAAGAGTGATGCCTCCACGATAGGGAGGTCATGGGTTCAAATCCCAAGCAAGGGTCTCCACCAATACCTAAGAAGGGGGGGGTACTTATCCATCTGCCCCCACCCCCAGACTCCTGAGCGATGAGAAGCTGGGGTTATAGAGCCTGAAACAAGAGACACACAGGGAGTTTTACTGTGCAAAACAGGGCGTCAAACTTCTAAGACCGTAGGAACTAACAAACGAGTTGGTTGGGTTCAAATTTGTTAGGTTTAACTGTATTAAAAGTTTGTTCCTTCCAGCATCTTTATGCATGTTAGGCAAGATTTGAACCAACAACCTCTGGTATGAGAGGCATGGACTTTACCACTACTTCTCCAAGTCTCACACGGGCCAAGCGTTCTTTGGAGAGGGTTTGTCTTGAAGCAAGGTAGAAGATGCCAAGTTCTTTGCAGCAATGGAAAGAGCCCATTTTGGGCAAAACATGCTTTGTTATGAGATCTTTCCAAAGTGATCCTGGTTTAAACCAGAGTAAGAGAAACAATATCAACAGTAAGTGACTTAGAATCATAATCAGAAGAATATTTTTTGATTCTGGCGGAAGTTGCTAATGGATTGTCGATTTGAACCATCTGCAGTTATCAGGTTTATAAGTGCTGCTTCTTTTAAGTTTGGTGCTCTGGCTGGTCCTTTGGCTTCTTGTTGACAGAACAGGAAGACTTGGACAGACTGAACAGAACAATGATTTTATGAGCTCTGGATAAGATCAGTGGTGGATGAGGTAAAGATTATAGTGTGACTTTCATTTCATATAGTGTGACTAGAACATTTTCTGCAGCAGCTTGGTTTCAGCTGGTGGATCATCAGTGAGGCTCTGACGACTCCCATTTGTGCTGTAAACCTGTTTCTCTGACAGCCTCATGTGTTTGAATCAAAAGTAATGTTGATTTGCCTCAAAATCTCACGAGTACACACACACTGTTCCAGTTTCATGAGGGTATAACTTATGGTTAAGCACCACTTGTCTTTTTGTGTAACATCTTTCAGACAAGGCTGAAATCAGTACATATAAGAACAGAACATTTGCATTTTCACCAATTCATTTTATATTGTAGAAACTCACAGAAAGGGATCTTTGCTTGAACTTTTCTGGCTTCCCCAAAGAATGTTTGAAGAAAACGTTTGAAGAATAAGTTTGAAGAACCTAAAATAAGGATCTGTGAATAAACCTTAACCAAGTAAATGACCTATGTTATGTGAAGGTTCCTTAAACATTGAAAAGGTTCTTCACCCTCACATCGCATTTATAAGCCTTTTTGTTCAGGAACGGAGTTCTAGAGAGTTACTCCAGTAACACACAGCAGCACTTCCCCCCCCAAGCCTGGTCCTTTTAGTACCTTCCCTTCTTTACCCAAAACCCATTTCAACACATTTTTGATAATCAGGTGATTAATTCGATCAGGTGTGTTGTAAGCAGTGCCCGAAGCCATAGAACTTTTCTGGCTTCCCCAAAGAACCTTTCAGTTCTTCTTCAGAAAATCAATTTGTAAACGAGATGTGTCAGTAAAGTTTGAAGAACCTCCTCTGTTACAAAACATTCTTACTTTGTTTTTAACATTTTAATCAAACTTTTAATTTTAACACTGCAAACACATCCACAGAACAGAAACAGAACCAAATTCAATAACCAAACAGTATGTCCTCAGTGCAGGCTGACATTCAGAAAAATCAAATGTCTCAGCTTGGATGGGCTGATGTTTTCTGAATAAAAAGTCCATATACAGTATAACTGCACCTCATTTTTTTCCACTTTCACCATAACATAATGCATTGCTTAAGTGGCAAGATCTATTCTCAACCTCAAAACTGGTTTTTAATGTAACTTATGTCTGTGATTGTTCAATCGTATGACAGATAGAAGGAGAAGATTGAAGGCGGTTCAGATAGAAGGACGTTGTATTGAAAATGTTAAAAAAACAAACAAAAAAAAAACAAGAATGTGAACAAGTCCATTTTTATTTGAATGAACTGTATTTTGAACTAGTTCTTTTTCAGTGTGAACTGGTACAACACTGTTGGAAGCAGTGATAATGCTCAGAAGTGCAGGGCAGTGTCTGCCCCAGGAATTGGAAAACGCGGTTTGAATATATGTTGCGCCTTGGTCCATGGAGAAATATCTCATCAAACTATGTACGTGTTCACACCTGCTGATGACAAAGGAACCTTGAACCGTGAACTGTTTTAGAGCAGTCTTCAGGAGCTCAGCATTCCAGTGAACCACCTGATACACCTGTCCCAGCTCATTTTGTTCTTCTGAAGATCTTGTTTGGCTTGGTCAGATTCATTTGTGTGCTAGAAAGTGGATCTCCAGGAGGAGGGTTGGTGACCACCTGGTGTTACAGCAGACCTGCTTCCAACATATAGATAACGAGCTATTTAGGGGAAATGACCCCAACACACCTGATCCAACTAAACAGCTCTTTAACACGCCCTTAAGTGTGTTTCTTAAATCAGGGAAAGCACTTAAATAAGTAGGGAAGTTGCATCCAGGACCAGGATTAGGAAACCATGTTAGAGAAGGGAAAACCACAGTCTGGGGGGCAGTAGTGCGCCAGGAATAAGATTGAGAAGATTAAGATATTCCAGTATTTCCCAACCTTGGTCCTGCAGGCCACCCTGCACATTTAAGTTCTTTCATCTCTTTAAGAAACCACTTCAGAACAGAACGGGCTTGTTAACGAGCTGATTAGTTGGATCAGGTGTGGTGGGAGCAGTGAAAACACCTCAGTGTACAAACCTGGAGGCCACCTGGACCAGGGCTGAGACACTTACACTTCTTTGTAGGCAGCTACTACTTCTGTCCAAACATTTCTAACAAAATAAGGATAGAAGAATCTGTTTTAATTACAGCTTTGACTGTAGTTTTAATAATATATATATTAGGACTGGGCACGTTAACGTGCTATCGCATTAATGCATTAACGCATTATTTACTTAACGCTGATAATCATTTTATCGCGCATTAACGTTGTTTTTTTTTTTGACAGTTTGTTGCTTTTTGGTGTATTTGTGCACACGGGTGCACGCAGCACGCAGCTCTACGTCTTGGCTGGTTTTCGTGGGGGTCAGGTGTCCCATTACTTTTGTCTATTACCAAAGTAGCAACTATTATGTGGACAAATGTATTGGGACGCCTGACCATTACACCAACAGGGACTTTAATGACACTGCATTCAGATACATAGACTTCAATATGGAGTTGTTCCCCTTTGCAGCTGCTGTAATGCTCTGGACTCTGAGGGTAACTTGTTTTTCTATAACAAACTAGATAAAACATGAACAGAACGCCCTGCAGTAGCAAATACTCACCCTTTTAAACATTTAAAGGGTGAGATCAAATGTAGTAATAAGTGCTCCTCATTTAAAAGTCAATTAAAGTTGAGATGCAGGTTTGTCCTCCCAGTCAGCCAAACTAGTGAGGAAAGATGAGGTCATTGCAAGCTAACACACTCCGAACCAGAGCTGAAATTATTTATGGACAAATTTCAGTGCGACTATTTCTGCAGTTATTGCCACTCTTGGCGCAGTGGCAATCACAGCCACTCTTATCCTGCAATCACTGCAATGAAGTATGGAGCCTCCCTGAGGTGAGGGAGAGGATAATACATGCATTACTACAAGATTTTAAACGGCCTCTGCGCGGTACAGACAGAGAGCTGAGACTGCAAAGAAGAGGGAGGAGGTTAACTTGAGGGAAAACTGCCAAGAAAAATTTCCATCCGAGATAGCCAAGCTACTTTTACAAAGCAGCCAGCGGATGAGTCACTCAGAACAGGCATTTTATCTGAAAATAATTCTTTTACTGCTGAGCACGGCCTTCACACAAGCAAATGCAAGAACACACACACACACACACACACACACACACACACACACACAGCTCTGCACAGACCGAAAATAGCAATAAGGAAGCAGACAGAGATCTGGAGCAGGCATGCACATGCACATTCCCTCGCACACATTTACAGTCCTGCCTTGAGTGCAAATGTCCGTTCCATATGGAACATATAATATTTTGTGCTTTCAGTTTGCCATCAGGAACTGCTGAACGTGCAATAGCTTTTTCATGAGCAGCTGTGAGTTTTGCTAACAGAGACCAGGCAGTAAAGGATAGTCCAGTCTGCTAAATTGTGAAAATAGAAGTACAAAAACAGTTCAGTCTCTTTTTTAGACATTATGGGTGTTACCATTTCAGTACAGTATTGAAAACTGGTATTACCAATGTATCAATCTCAATCTCTCAATCAATGCATTCTTCTCTCACTTACCATCTTTGACGGAAACCACCAGCAATGTCCAAAACATTTGGGTGTATCCCATCAGATAAGAGAGTCTGGGGAGGTGGCGGGTCCTGAACTCAAATGCTTATACATTTTTTACGTTACTATTAAGGTACTACTTAAGCCAAACCCATCTGTCTTTATACAATTAGTGCACGAGATCTGATTTACTGGGGAGAGTGCCCGAGCAAAAAGTGGCAGAAGCCCATTACAGTCACTGGGAAATCGTCAATATATAAGTTTAGCAAATCCACTACGGACACTACATTCCTCATAGCGCCCCATTTCTTCTTTGAACACTTTTCCAGGGGAGGTAGGGCAGCTGTTCTCAGTACAAAGTGAGCAGGAGGTGGACATGGACATTCAACAGCAAGTATTTAACATTAAGATGAGCAAGAAGATACTTGTAGCCTTACATGCAGCCTAACAAAAAATGTAGCCGAGCTCAAAGGCGTTAGTAAAGTCAGCCACTGTTAAAATGTACTGAAATTGAATTTATTCTGAATACACCAATGTTGCATTTCGTTTTCAAATTAAAGGGGTATTCATGCATTTAATAACCCCACAGTTTGCAAGCCATTAAGAAGTGATTATGCCAAACATGCAGATTTTATTTCTAATGAATTCCTGTACCTGTATAATTGGGAAATTACTATAATAAAATAAATGAATAAACGTTTAACTAATAACTTGAGGAGAGAGAAAGCAGAGAAAGAGCAGGAGCGGGAGGAAAATACGAAGAGGGAGACGACTTGTCCAGGTTAGACTATTCAGTCAAAAAACACGTTTTTTATTCTCCACACAGACTGGCTAGCAAAGAGGTTTGACTCTGCCCTGCTGAGTCTGTGGGTGTCCCAGAACAACCAGTAGTCTAGAAACATCATACAAGACATTTTAACAGAAAAAATACTCTAAGTCATCTGAAAATAGGGGAATCACTGGGCCCCTAACCTACGTGAAATGGCTTGAAACAGATGGCAGGTCCCAACTGCATCATCATTAAAAACATGACAGGGCGTGAATCCCTAAACGCACCGTAGACACATGGAGGCAGTGTGGAAATTACTAACCACTGTGCTGGAACACAAAACAGCAAAATGATTCACACCTGAACCTGCTGCTTTCAGGGTAGAGTAAAGGCGTAATCGGGCATCTTACAGTGCAAGTTGTGAGAGTTTGTGTGAGCACTTCAACTTGCTATATCCTCTGAGACCCATGCGGGTCAGTATTAGGTTTAAAATATCTTCTGCTGAGCAGAGATCTCGGAAGATTTCTGCTCACACTGAGCGCCCCGTCTCTACAAAGAAGCGTCTGGAAGTGTCCGGTGCCTTCACATATTGCAACCTGGCAAAAATAATAATAAACCTAAAAGACTTTACAGCAGAATGCATGTAGTACATGATGCCTCAGGGAAAGTCCCACACTGCTAAGGTGTAGTACAAATTATGTTGGCTTGTTGAGGTATAAAGGGGATCATTCCTGGCAGAAAACTGCCATTTCCCCTATCAGGACCACCAGTCTAACCAAGTTTGACAGCATTAAGTGTAAAAAAGGACAAGCCTGAATAATGACTCTTTAAATACAGCATAGTCTTGAGAGTCAGCTTTAGTTGTGTCAGAGCAATTCTATACTACAATAATAATAATAACAATAATAATAATAGTAATAAAAGCCTAATTACTTCTCTAAATCAAATGCAAATGACTGAATACCCTCTGATTCTGTAATTAAAACATACATTATATAAAATGAACAAAATATACACTAGATCACATTTACACAATTTTTCCTAAGCCCAAACATAGTTTATCAGCAAAGTTTGCTTCTTTGGTTTAGCTGTGGAGCTGTGAGGCTCAAAATCATTTTGGTAACACAGATTTCTAATGTTTCAGCCTTATAGCTCCATGGAAAAAATAAGCAAAGTAAATCTCAGACACTACATGTCCAAAAGTTTGTGGACAGTAACTCCAGCATTTTTTTTCTGAAATCAAGGGCATTAATCAAGAGTCCACCTTTCTACAGTACAGTCTCTATTCTTAAGGGAGGCTTTACACTAAATGTTGGAACAATGAGGACTGCACTAGTGAGGTCAGGGACGGATTATTACTTCCAGCACATGGTACTGGATAGAGCTTCAACACTCCAGTTCCAGCGTTGGGACCCTCATAGGCCGCTAGCTGACACTTGCCACTAGGCTCTTTGGCTTCTGCTCTGGAGCTTCCCATTATATTGACAATGGTTTTCTAAAGAAATTATACACGCTGTTTTCCGCACAATAAAACAAACGTGTCCGCAACAGAGTAATTAGTACCGTCTGGACACTGGACATACTGTGTGCCCTGATCAACTGGCTACTTTTGAAGAAAGTGGAAAATGAGATTGGTGTACCACTCATTTAAAAGCCTTTGTGGCCACTAGATTTGGTTCAAACATCTGTGCTCAAGGATCTTCCACTGCACTCATGACTACTCTTAGAAACTTCATGTATCCGCCATAACAGGGGTGGCAACAGCCTGCCAGCACAACCTACCTGGATTTTAATCAAAGTGGTTATTTCTAGGCTTCGGTTCCCAAAATGCAACAGGCAGGCACATCTAAGGCTCAGTATGATGGGGTGTCAAACTCTGGTTCTGGAGTGCCGGAGTCCAGCACAGTGTGATGCGCCCCTCCTCAAGCACACTCACTAAACCTGGCAATGAACTGGTGAGGTAAACCACGTTTTTTTGAGCAGGGAAAACATCAAAACGTACAAGAACCCGGCCCTCTCTACACATTTTTACTGTAAAGTGAAAAGGTGTGGAAAGCTGTAGAGGTTCGAAGCTTTAGCCACAGAGCTCAGCGTTCGGATACTCACACCTATAGGACTTGCAGCAGCAGCAGCAGCAGCACCAGCAGTGCCAACCACACAGGCAGCTTTCTGCAAGTAAATCACTGATTACGCAGCATTTGAAAACTAAACCAGGTTGCAAATGCTGAAATGTAATGTTATCTTGCAGGGCTGATTTGAGCTTGTTCTGAACCTCTTTCCATGATGTTATCTGATCCAGGAGCTACTGCATCAGAATGATTCAAGCACTAGGACAAAGATTTGCATGTATGAGTGAGATTTATTTTTGGCAGGGATTGCAACAACACATGCACACACATACAAACTGGTCTAAAATCTGCCTCTGGTGCAGACAGACTTACCTTCTTCTGGAAGTGCTGGGCCTCCGTCCACCACACCATTTAAATTGATTGAGAATATTTCACTCCTAATGCAAGTGTCTCCTCTGTTGTCCCGGTTCCAAACCTGCAGTAGACATCTTCAGAAACCCCTATTTCAGAGCTCTCCTCGATCACACAGCATTTTTCGAGCAGAAAGGGTTCGCCTTTGTGCGACTGACAGAAGCCATGTCGATAGGAGCACTCGGCCATGCGCGGCATTATGGGAGTTGTAGTTCTCACGACGGCCGTCTAATGTGCAAGTGCATTGAAGCTTAGAGGAGTGAAAAACTACAAATCCAGTGGGAAAGATGTCACACCTTCATCACCATCATCATCTGTTTGCAAAGACTACTGCAGAAGAAAATAATTTGTAAAATAAATAAATAAATGAATTACACGTAGGTCAATATTTCTTATTTCTCTTACTATGAGATAATAGCATTTAAAACGAGTGCTATAGTTTTTCTTTAATTGCGTGACGATTTTTATAAATTGGAAGTTGTGTTTAAAATCTGCTAAGTTTAAAATTACTCGACAGGAGACTCAAGGTGTAAGTGAACTGCATTGGAATGCCAAACAATGTCAGGTGCAGGATCAGGTCGTTTCATTCATTAATTGTTAAATATAAACGTGCATATATATATATAGGAAACACGGAGGAAAAGGTCCAAAAAACTGCAGATCTCGTTTGCATGTCTGTTGAGAAAAAACCCAACCTTTTTTTACAACAGTAAAAGGTTCCAGGCTTATTATTATATAAAATAAATCTAATATATGTACATCTGATTGTATGTTTAATATACACATTATA
>JBBPCX010000001.1:48910025-48924971 GCA_037974365.1 Hydrocynus forskahlii
TTCTTTCACCTTACGTTTCTTTCTTCATTTAGTGACAGTAGACATTTGGTCTGCTTTGCTGTTGTTCACACCTCTCACTTTTCAACTTCAGAGCTTTATTTTAGGCAAAAAGAGTCACAAAAATAGAGGACGACTCACAAACTAAAGCTCCTGTGCTGACAGATGCTGGGTGTACTAATTACACTCATCCCTTTAGAGGAAACTGATGTGACACATTGTTTGTTTATTTATTGCTTTTTACACTACTTTCAAATCTACTTCTATTATTTCACTGAAGAGAAAAATACTCTCACTCAGGTTATTGCAGGCATTGCACCACCCCTCAGCAGCTGTAAGAAGGCTCTAGTGTCGCCCTCTAGTGTCTACAGGTTTTCCTCAATAACAAAACAGCAGGCAAATGGTGAGATTTCAGCTGTCGCGCTGAATGAGCAGGTAGCGAAATTAACAGTGACAAAAACATCAGAAATAAATTGTGTAAACCAGGTATAGGATCACCTGGCCGGTAATAATGTCAGTGTAGCCGGGATTTTGCATGTTGTAGGGGTGTTTTCATCTCAAGCTACACCATTCTCAAGCAGTTACGAGTTTAAAAGAGGAGAGGCACAATACCACATTTTCTTTTGCCAAACTGATATTGAAATCTTTAGACGATATTGATACAAATCTGATATGTTTGCAGAAACGAGGTCTGAAAATGAACTAACAGAACAACTCCACCTAAGATACCCATCCCAGCTCAAACAACACTTCTGCTTCTCAGGAAAAAAAAACAAAACAAAACAAAACAGATTTTCATTCTTTTTTCCATTTTAATATCCAGTCCAGCATTTTCTGCTGATATCAGCCCTGTATTTTTGCACCATCTGCAGTAATATAAACCATTACTCAGAGTGAAATAGTTCTATTATACACAACCTGTTCACTAAAGAATTATAAAAATGTTTAAATCAGCTTTTACATAAATCATCCATGCCAGCTATTTTTCCATTGTTCTATCAAGCGGTGATTAGGCGAGAGTCACTACTCAGTAGTAAAAGCCTTTTTCCGCCCTTCTCTGGCTTCTCAAAACAGCAGATGGCCTTATAGCCCAGATGACACTGATTTGGAGTCCAGTCGTGTATAGCAGTAAGGTCTGGAGACTATTCATTCCTGAAGCCTATTTAACACCATTTATGCGGAGCTTGATTCAATATAGCTGATGATGCAATAGCACAACTGTGGCCATAGAGGGCATTACATCCTCATTGACATGAGCTTTAAGCTATTTGGGCATAGATTAAATAAACTGCACACTCAAGACATGCAGTTTGGCACAGAGGACACGCGATCAAAGTTCATTTTCTCTCTTATGCTGACTGGCAATAAGTGTAAAGATGATGTTCTCGATGATGCTGTTATGATCCCAAGCATGGTGGTAGTAATAATTACAATTTACCATTTAATAGAAGAACCCAGAAAAGTATGTAATATTTCTGACTCATATTAATGAACACATGCAATTTGTTTGATCTTTATGTTTCAAGAATATGTTGCAGATTGACAGGGAAATGAGAGGAAGGAATAAGATCAGATCTGTTTTGGATTTCCAAGTAAAATTGGCAAAATAGACTTTAATTCGTCATGCGTTGCAACTACACAAACAAGTTCTTCCAGTGTTAATTAGCCAGAGTTTCAAATACAAAGTGCTGAAAAATATTATTTTTTCTGATGTCCTGCATCACACACATTCAGTTCTGTACGTGTTGTGCACCCATAGTTCAACACCGTACCTCGGTTGTTTCTTACCTGCAGTGCCTGAACAGCAAATTAACCACCAGACAGTCTTTACGTCAAACAATACAGTCAGTAGACATTCGGCAGCATCTAGAGTATACATGCCATACTCATCCTCTTAATAATAATGTAATAAATGGGGCTCTTGCTTGATCACATTCTTCAGTCATCACATTCTGGAATGTGTTTACACTTCAACACTTCTTAACGGTGGGCTGCAGGAGAAACCGCAAATTGCTTCACATGAGCGCTTGCATGATTTCCCAGGATCATTCACATGTTCCGAAGGCTTTGTGCGCTTTCAAAACAGTGGCAGATGGCATCAAAGTAGGTGAAAATACATGAGAACTAATTATTAAAGACAGCAGATCTAAGATGCTGTACAGGCCGACTGTGGTGGAGTTAAGCTCACCTCACTCGTTCCAGTACTTCTAGAGAAATACAGATTTTCCAGCATAATAAAAGCAGACTAAACCTTTTCAGTGGAACAAAGAAACACTGTGTTTCCTCCAGCTGTTATAAAAGCAGAGTTCTGAACTGAACCCAACTATAGATGCTGTAAGTAGAAAAAAGACTCCTGCCTAACGTCATGCAGCTAAATTTAAAGCATCTAGGACTGCGTACAACCACACCTGAGCTTTAACACACATTCAGAGCAGCAATGGATGTTTTTTTTTTTAGCTACAATACTGCACAGCTACACAAATGAAAGGCAGAGAATACACTAACTGCCCCAGGACAGTTATAACTGTGGTATAGACGGTCCAGTATGGCCTCAGGGTTTTCGTTTGGTCAGACTTATCTGTCTACACTGGTCTCAGCTAGTCTGTTGTTCATGATGCCTAGAGCTCCGACTCCACCAGAGAATTCATTGTGCCGGTTGGTGGAGCCAGATGGCCGAGGATGGCCATTGGCCGTCTCAGACAGCTGCTTCTGCATGATGGCCAAGTTGACCTTATTGGCGGCCAAGAAGTCTCTCATGGAGATCATCTCCCCAGACATCCTGCGCCCATCCGTTTCGCTCTCGTTCACAGCGTCCGTATCTATGGAGATGTTGCGGACGCGGGTCCGGAAGTGCCCCGGCACCACTGCATTTCTGCCCGGTCTCAGGGACCTTCTTGGACAGTGGCGGCAGGGTATCTCCAGCTTCTTCAGGAGCCAGTTGAGAACCTGCTTGATGACGATGGAGATGACATTGAAGAGCGAGTAAATGCAGCAAGCCCCCATCAAGATGAAAAAGAAATTCCCCAAGCTGTAAAGGGTCTGGCTGTGATAGGAGGTCCGTTGGCCGCTGACCATGTCCCCAAAGCCAATGGTGCTGAAGGCTACAAAGCAAAAATACAGAGAGTCCAAATACCCCCATCCCTCCATGGAGGAGTACATGGCCGAGGCACAGCAGGATATGATTATGGCTGCCACACAGAGGATCAGCATCACACAGTAGACGGAGGGCTTCCAGCCTGCTAAACCGTCTTCCCCATGCTGCCTCATGCCTCTTGGGCCCTGCCCACTGTCGTGAGGTAGCACTCCTTTACGCCGATGCTGGACTTCATGGCAAGACTTGAGCACAAAGGCCAGCACGGTAATTATTCTCTCCAGAAACAGATTGAAAAACAAGATGGTGGCAGCGCAGCCAATTAGTCCGTAAAAGATCAGGAAGATTTTGCCACCGGCTGTGGCTGGTGTGGTCATCCCAAACCCTGCAGGACGGGAGAAGAGGAAACATTGTTGAAGTTTCAAAGCATTTCCAAACTGCATACAATCCATATACAGAAACTAAACTGGAAAACCAACCTGTTTTGAATTCACTATTTTTGTGATATCACTGGACCAACACATTTACAGTGTAAAGCATGTAAGATCCCCCCATTCAGATTGAAGTTATAGGAATTTTTCAGCCTGGACTGCTTTTTGAGCGAGACATAATACAGGTAGCCAATTACAACAGAGCTTATTTGCATACATCAGTCTTAATGGCACAGTAACCAAAATGACTTAGATCTAAGGGATAAAGAGAGATTGGAAAATGGTAATGTAAAAGCAAATCATGACTGTTACTGTATTCTTTGGTGCATAAAACCACATCAAATGTCATACATGGATCTCAATTGGAAAAATAAAGAAAATAAAGGAAATGTAGGGTATGGGTACTTTAACACACCCACTTCAACCCAGTAAAGACTTGATTTATCTTATTAGACCAGGTCTTTTGGGAAGAGAACACGAATATGAGTAGAGCGGGAGGCTTTCAGGGCACGATACTAAGTGAAGGCTGAACAAGTAGGTTGTTCATGGCTTAAAATAACGTTTATTTATTAACATAGGATGCTTCAAGCTGAGATGATGGCATCAGCTGAACTAAACTTAAAGCATATAGTGTTTAACACTAGTGTGTTTAATTAAGTTGACTTGGACACAAATGAGCACTGTACGTGCTAATTAAACACTGAGCATATTGCTGTGAAGCTGGAATCTTTTTTTTGTTTCCAAAGACAGTGTACTCTTTTTTGTTAATTGAACTCGTACTAGTCTATCATTATGAAAAGGCTGCTGTGAAAGCAAGTCTGTGTTCTAATAGCTCTGGTCATGTCCACACCTGCAACTCGAGCAGGGCCTCAGTGGAAAAAAGTGTTATTTGGTACCCATAAGAAAACTGTTATTATAAAAAGCAATGTTGTTATTATTTTATTTGCTTCTCAACTCATTATTGCAATGTCTCAGTCAAGGTAGTGCCCAATACAGACTAATTGGTAAACCACCTAATTCAGCCATCATGGCAAGCCTTCAGCCATGTGTGTAAAATTGCCTGAGTAGCAAAATAAGAGGTCCAGTGAAGATATTAGTGTGCCCTGTGGTTGACTGAGGAGTGACTGCTGTACCTAGACTGCCAGTAATTATGCCACTGATGCACAAAGTGGCCTACCAAGCTTTCTCTTACCAATAGTGGACACCACTGTACCCACAAAGTACAGAGCACCAGGGAAGTCCCAGCGAGCTTTGAGGCCGTCTACACGCACCCCGGCCATGCTGGCTTCCTCGTAGTGCCTGAGGAAGTTCTCCAAGTCGCTCCGGCTCAGGTTATGCTTCTGGCTGAAGTGCTCGAACCTCTGTATCCAGCGAGCCTTTGCCTGCTTCTCCTTGGGCTGTTCCAGGGCAGAGAATACGGCGGCCCCGCACAGAAGGTATAGCAGGATCAGCAGCGCCAGCATGGCGAACCTCGCCGTGTCCTGGCTCACAGGGGCAAAGCCCGAGCAGCCTGCCCCTCGGCATGCCATCATGTCCCGACTGTGGCAGGACACAGCGGGGGTGTCCACATCCTACAGCTCAGCGCACTAGCCATCACTGGTAGTGTTCACGTGCAGTAAAACCTTTTTAAAAGAAAGTACATCAGGTTCAAACAGTGCTTTTGCAAGGGACATCTTCACAGACATGCCAGTGAATACAGTGGGTGGCATGTGTTTGCCCACACATTGACTGTGCATAGGTTTTTCTACACAGGCATTCACGTTTATTGCACCTACATAATGCATCAGATCTTAGCAGACATAGGCATCAAAGTGTAGTGCTCTGTGCCTATGTTTAGCTCATATAGCCAGTGCATGTGTTTGTGAATATCAAGTTCAATACAGACTATGCATATGTTTAACAACAGTAGGCATACATATGTATTACTCGTGTGATTTTTGCATTCAGTAGGCATGTTGAGTATATCCCATATAAACTATGAATATACATATACAGAATAAGTATATGTTTAATTCATTTAAACCAGGGGTCACCAGTCAATAAGGACTGGTGCAGCTCCAGGTTTTCATTCCAACCAAGCAGAAGCTCATCTAACTAACCAGGTGAGCTTTCTTTTGCTTAATTAACTGAAAACCCGCAGCCCTTTGCTGATGGCGTCCCCTGATGCAAACTATTGATATAAAATGATCCATATCCCTGTGTAAACTGTCCATATTGTATAGATAAAATTTAGGTGTAAGTTCAGCATACATAGGCTTAGTATATGTCCATGTATGTATTTAGCAGATACGTATATAATTTATAATATATATAAATATCTATGCATATATCCATAATATTAACTCCACAAGACCTCTGAAGATGCACTGTGGTATCTGGCACTAAGATAGCAGTAGATCCTTTGAGTCCTGTAAGCTTTGAGGTGGGGCCTCCAAGAATCAGACTAGCTTGTGCAGCACATCCCACAGACGCTTGATCATAGAGATCTGAGGAATTTGGAGGCTAAGGCAACACCTTCATCATGTCCCTAAAAAATCATCGCTGAACAATTTTTATCAGTGTGGCTCCACTGCCATTAGAGAATATGACTGTACAATGTCAAAGTTACGTCCACATGAATGCCAGGACCCAAGGTTTCCCTGCAGAACATTGTCCAGAGCATCACACTGCCTTTGCTGGCTTGTCCTCCTTCTATTTGGCACCTGGTGCCATCTCTTCCCCAGGTAAACAGCACACACACACACACACACACACACACACTCTGCCATAAACATAATGTAAAAGAGGACATCGCTCATCAGATCAGGCCACCTTCTTCCATTGTTCCACGGTCCGCTTCTGATGCTCAACTACACATTATAGGCACTTTCGGCGGTGGACATGGGTCAGCACGGACAGTCTGACCAGTTCTGTGGCTACACAACCCCATATATACAAATGCACTTTGCATATACAACCAGCTGTGATGTAATATGTCTGGACACCTTTCCATCATGACCAGCCTGAACTTTCTCAGCAATTTGTGCTACAGGGGCTCTGTGAGGTTTGATCAGATGGGCTAGATTAGACTTCACTCCTCACACGTTTCAATGAGCCTTTGGCACCTATGACCCTGTCACTTGTGTTAGATCCTTACCACTGCACAGCAGGGACACCCAACAAGACCCGTCACTCTGGAGATGCTCTGACCCAGTTATCTAGCCATCACAATTTGGTCCTTGTCAAAGTCGCTCAGATCCTTACGCTTGCCCATTTTTTCCTTCTTCCAACACACTGACTTTGAGAACTGACTGTTCTCTTTCTGCTTGAAATACCCCACCCTTGACAGGTGCCACTATAACAATATGGCTACTTCTCCTTTTAGTGCATTTGATGTTATGGCTGACTATTGACCAGATATAGGCTGTACACAATTGCACTATGCATAAATCACCATTCATCAAGTGGCTCTTCTGTTGACATTATTGTACATAATGTCAACAGAAGAACCACTGTTCAGCTCACACAGGCTTGGATATACGAGTGTGTAGCAGATACAGCAATAAAATCCATGCAGACCTGTAGCTCATGCAGACTACAGACCAATGACATGTTTAGCCAACAGCAGTCATTTACAGGAGCATGTTTAGACCAAATAAACTACGCTTAGTGATAAGTGACAGAAGAGGCACTTGTAGACTATGCATATGTTCGGCAGTAATTAGTCATGCATATGTTCAGCAGGTACAATGAGCACGACTATCTTTACACGCATCTGTTCTCCCACCTGTGATCGAAAAATCCACCAGCACGCATCGCTTCAGCCTGAACTCCTCCTGTGTGTCTGGAAGCAAAGCTGAGCTGAACTGAATCCAGCTGATGTGCTGAGATGTCCCTCTCCCTCTCCGCAAACTTTCACAGCTTGGTTATTTTCCCCCCCCACCCGTTTTCAGACGCAGCCAGGATTGGCTGCTGGCGTCCTGTGCTGTGATTGGCTAGCTGTGATTACTCATTAAGAGCCAGTCCCAGCCAAGCAGGCGGAACATTTCTAGCCAATCAGAGCAAGGGAGCGGGGCTTGGGGGAAACGGACCCCTCCGTGACCTGCTACTGCCGATCTCATTTTCTTTCTAGTGGGTTGACAATGTTTAATAAAGACAATCATGATCATCCCTACACGAAAATCACTTTAGATTCATAAAAAAATTAATGACAATCTAATTCAGAGCTGCTTAGCTCTGCAGGAGTGATTGCCATCCCTGTGCCCTGTTATTTTTCTATTTTTTTCTTTTTAATACTTTATTATTGTTTTGTTGTTGTTTTTTTTAATAACTTTTATAACCTTGTTTTCTCACTGAGTTAATATATTTTCCAGTACATGTTTTTAAAAAACGACATAGCAATGAAGTCTTTCTATCAAACTATTATTTTCTTAAGTGAGTTGATGCCACCCAAAGCATGCCTCTCCATTCACTAGCATGTAACCTAAGTGTTTACATTTAACCAGATGTTTAAATTATATATAATGAATCCATCATGCCACAGGTTGCGAAGGGTGCAAATGATGAGATGCTTCATGAAGGACACGAACTGACGTCAGGGATGGTAAGTGGTGTTGATGGAAGCTGGTGTGTAAAGAAGCTGAATCCTCTGGTTGTCAGAGTATCAGTGCTGCCCCCCACCAGTTGTTACTTTACTGGTTTTCCGATTCATATCATGCCATCATAATCTGAATAACATGTATGAATAGGCTGTATAAACTTAAGAGGGGAAATAACGCTTGAGTATTTGGATTGGAGCTCTAGACAGCTTCTCCGTGAGCAAGAAGATGGGACCCCTTTTTCTGTGAACAGAAACAGATGATAAAGGACCAAAGAACAGGGAAATAGGGCAGGGATGGGGTATAAAACCATTGTCACAGAAAACGCAATGAAGAAATTGACGTTTCTAGGATGTTAGCCTTGACTGAGGAGGAGATTCAGTCAAGGTTGTCCTCTCAAACCTTTTCATTTTATAACTATATTTTTTATTTTCATGCGTGCCCTGCCTTGACTCAGTCGTGAGTTGTCGTTGCCTTGAGTCAGGGTAATGTTTTCGTTCAACCAGCGACGCATTCTGCACAAACCGCACACTCTGTCTCAAACACATCAGTCTGATCTGCAGCTCTACAATCAATAAAATTCTCTTTCCATCCTGTTGAAGAATGCTGGCTTGTTCAGTGGCTGAAGTAATAAAGCTGCTCCTGTGTGAAAATGCTTCATGTCAACTGCAAAAAAATGGTATGTAACGTCTCGTCAGCAAATATATCAAGCAGAAAGGTGCAGGAAATGAAGAAGAGTGGTCGTAAACCTCTTGCTGGAGATCCATCTGAACAGAATCACTTAATGGGTTTTGTGCTATTACGTACATCTCCCTGTGACCTCTCCAGTGACCACAACAAACACTGGACTTATAGATATAAGGTGATGTCAAGGCAACAAGGATGCTCTGACCCCACAATCTTTTGTTTTTCAACTAGCTGCTCACTGTGTGCGGCAGAAAAGAAACAAAAAAGCCTGTCAAACCGTGATGAGACAGCCTTATAAATGTCTGAATGGATAAACAGCCATGAAAAGATGCTTTTTTTGGTCTAGCCTGCTGCTTTTCATCATCAGCACCACTGTGCATTAAGTGATGCAGTGGTTTTAACAGCTAAAACTGCATGGACAGATGTTAGAGATATGGGTGGCAAAAGACTCTTTAATATTTCTAGATTGAACAAAAGCACAATTAAATTAATAACTTATCCACTAAATTAATTCAAGCAGGTCTTGGACTGGGTACCATCACTTCCAAGGTGACTTTGCAGTCATTTTCTCCGGGATCAATAGTTTCCTGATTCTGAATGGAAACGTTTTATTGTAAGCTGGGTCAGAGACAAAACAATGCCCATCATGTCAAACTGGATTAAATGTCATTGGCTTAAAAAAAAAAAAAAAAAAAAAAAAAAAAAATTAAATTTCTCCTACATTTTCACTGTTGTTGCTTTCTTTGTACTCTAGCACAGTGGAAATAGAATGTGGTTAAGGTTCAGGATTTCTTCTTTAATATAAGGGTACGTGCATCTATAGTAGGTGACCCATCAAGAAATCACAGCCCTTTCAAATAGCACTCTTGTTTTAAGAGATGGCAATAACTAAAGTGTGTAAATGTACTATACACTATAATTCACATCATTCTTCATACTTATCCCACTGTTTTGCACAAAGGTATGTATGTGCCATGAAATGCATCTTGCTTCCCCCAGTGCCTTATACATTTATCCCTAAAGTCACTTACACATACAAGTCTGATGAGTGTGCTATGCCCATAACAACAATATACATTGCTGTCAGTGTAGTATTAAGCAGTTTCCAAAATAACAAAATACCTGAACCTGACACTGACTGATGAACCAAGTGTGTCTGATTTTAATACAAATTGACACAGCACTATTCAAAAGGTTGGAATGACTTGTTTCATTAATAATTGGTGTTAAATATTCAATATTAATACACCAAGTGTTACAACCCACCATTACTAATAAACCCTGGGTCGCTGTGTGTTTTGGGGTTAGATAACCATACATCCTCATCCAGGCAGCCCATGGGGATAAATCAAGCCACCTTCAGATGACTGTTAACCTCACCCCAACAATGTAGATGAGATGAGCATGGAAGAAGCAGCAGACTTTGAACTCTGCAGGCTATTTTATGCATTGTGTAGCAGTCTGGTCTGTCTGTTCAGGAGGCTTTACAGTGCTTTGCATCCTGTGATGAATCGTCTGAGCTCACACCGCTGTGTTCTTCTTTTTATGGGAGGCTTTGAGACATCTTCCCTGGGTAGCATTCTTGCTCTGTTCAGTGTTTCTTCATGATTGGAAGCATTTTTTTTTTAGATATTCAGTACTGTGGTCTTCAGTGGTCTGTTGCTGAGCTCAACAGTATGTTTTGTTCTGAACAGTTGTGATAAACCTAATGTTTTTGCTCTGATTGATTTATGCTTGTTTTTCAGTCTCTTGATGGTCTGCCTTACTGCCATTGACACATACTCATGTTGCGAGACAACGTAAACCAACTCCAGATGTAAATATCACATTTAGAATCAATCATCAGTCTTTTGCTAGCTGTCCTGTAAAATGAATAAATGTTGCAACACACAGCTGGGCAAGAAACAATCAAGCAGCCAAGTCCAATTATAGTCCCTTGAAAATACACAGCCTGGGACTGAAGCTATCATTTTGACTTCACAGTTATTGCAGCATTTAAAATTCAATGTCCTGAAGTACAGAGGAAAAAAAGCATAAGGGACAGTTACATTTGGATTGTACCATACAAACAACCTATCTAACTCCAGAGGCTGCTGTCTGCTGTCCATGGTACTGAAACTTCTCGAGCTTGGCATTGTAAGATTTGCCTCATGTTCATGCTCTCAGGGGGGCCCTGGTTTGTGACATGCTCATTTTCTTAACTGGCTCATTGTTTTCATTTCTTGAAACTGTCATGAGTCATCTCATCAATGTAGGCAGTGCTGCATGTGTTTCACTTTAACAGTATGTCTTTAAACACACAAAAAACAAAAGCCCATATTGATTCAGTCCACCCCAAGCATTAACCCATTCAGATCCAACATCTATACTTAGTAAAAGAAAAAATGCCATTTTCTTTGCTGTTCTGATGGATTTAGATTGATTTAAATGTTGGATAGTTATTCTTTTGTCAACACCTGACAGTACTCACTGAATATTTATGCTCATAAGTTTCAGGCTTTTGCTCATAAAAAAATGTTGTATTTTGAAATTTTTTTTAAAGCAGAGCCATGTAACCAAACAACTACATTTCATTTCAAAAAGTGGCAAAACTCACTTTTTAGTCGTATTTGTGATTAAATTATTCCAGTTTGTGTTTGAACTTAACAAAATTAACATTCCAGATATGGAGATAATTGGAGTGAAATTAAAAATGGCTGGTAAATGATCATCTATCTGGGCAAAAAAAAAAATGTTGATATAAGGAATAAACAATCTGAACTCGGATAACCTTTCCATAAGGTCATGCTGGCTGGAAAAGATGTTACATTTTCACCATTGGGCTGTTCTCTCATGACAGTGGTTAGAAATAACTAAACCATTCCGAGATCGATACCGAATGACCTTTCTTGGATGGGAGACAGAATTTTAGTCAAAGCCCAAAATGGTATCTACAAATGTCACAAATGTCCATGTAGGCTTTGAATGACATACATAATTCATGTTCTTCTCTCAAGTGTCATACACTCAACTGCTCTTGCTGCTAATGCATGCAGATCTGAAATGTAGCAAAAAGGTCTAAATCGAGACAGATCAAACCATATGGCCCATTGGAAATTATGACAATATCAATGCAGTTTTTTTTACACTGTTGCTAAGCAACATACCAATTTCCATATGAGATGACTGAATAAGCCCCAATCATGCAGTATTTAGTTCTCAACGTACACATTATGATGTCAAAGTCACATGAAGCCAATCACTGAGCCGAGCTGTTGCGACATCTATTTCAGAGGAGAAATACCCAGAAGATTTTTCTTTCCCCACACTATTTATTTTCTCTCCCTGTTTTTCCTCGAACAGATTGGCCTCTTATGTTGCACAGCAAACACACCAAAAGTACACTCACAGTGAAATGGCTGCAATAAATGGCGTCTGAAATGATTGGTGGGACTGGATGCAAACTAATTCTCAGCGATCAGAGCTGAAGCGTGATTATTCTGGTCTCATCGCTCACAGCTGCCCTTCAAACAGAAAAGCAGCACTTTCTAGAAAGCACCAGTTGGTCTCAAGGGGTGCCGTTTTGCTATCTGCATCTTACAAAAAAACTCAGCAGGAAACTCGTACAATGCAGAAAAGGTTTTATTAAAGAGATCATGTGTACTCCATATAGTGAAATACTGTTAGTGAAAAAAAACAAACCCCAAAACAAGCTAAAGCAAAATTTTAAAAGTGATTAGAGTAAGAATAACATACAAATAAGGTTCAGTACATTTACCGTGATTATTATCTAACCATCAGTAGTTAAAAACTAAATGATGGATTAAGACAACATTTTTGATACACTTTAAAAAGCACCATGTTAACTGTCCTACAAGTCTCTAGCTTATATGTGAGAAAACAAAGGTCAAAACCTTTACTTCCTGTCTCTTGCAGCTTCAAAAGGTGTTCAGGATGGGACCCATATATTTCCATGACTATCTGGCTCTTGTGTGTATGGTATATTCCAGATCCATGGCTGATCTAAAGAGAGGTAGATATACAAAATAACATGTTACGATACATTCTTTTGAAAGTGACCACATATTCTTCAATAAAAACATGGTGCTCATTTCTCAGTTATTCTGTCACACCTCAAAATGCTCCTCAGGACCTTTGATTGTATTGATGAAATCAAAATCCAAATCACAGTATTTTGCAAAAATATCTGTTTCAGATATCAGATTATACTAAAGTTAACATGAATTAATTTAATGAGTCCCTGCCAACTAAATACCGCCACTTAATTCTGAAATATTGTCTTACATCCCAACAGCTTGTTCTAGTTAGACAGTATGGTTCTATTCTTCTTCTTTCCAAATTCCATTTTACACTTACAAGTCTGGGGCAGCTGGTAGCCTAGTAGTTAGGGCGTTCACCCTGCAATCATGAAGTTGTGGGTTCGATTAAAAAAACTGCTAAGCACCTCTGAGGTACCCTTGAGGAAGATAACGTCCCCACATACTGCTCCCCAGACGCTGTGTTCCTGGCTGCCCGCTGCTTCACTTGGTGAATGGGTAAAATGCAGAGGTGCTGTGCTGTTCACACTGTGTGCTGTGGTGTGTTCATGTACGACAGAATGTTTACTTCACTTATGTGGTTTTAAATTTATTTTAAATTTCTTACCAGTCAGGCCTTGGACACCATGTGTAAATGCATGACTTGATCAAAGACAGAAATACAATCTGATTGTATTTCTCAATCAAATATGAGAAATACCATCAACCTAAGGGGAGGAATTGCATTACCCGGTTCTGCATAATATTCCATGGAATTTGTTCAAAAATGTAGCCAGTCAACATTACAATACATCTTCTCATTGGCTGGCTGTATAATAAGAATAGTACATTGGCTGAATACATAAAAAGCATGCATAAAGAACACTGAGCACAAGGTTCTCTGCGCAGAAACAGGTTATTTTCCATCTTGCTGAAAAATGTCTGGTCTGTTGCTTTTCAAGGATAAGAGCTGCCTTATCACAGAGAAAAGTAGCTATTCTTGATACTTTTGTTCTTGTGGGCCGTAAAAACAAGCCTACAGTCTGTCCCAAAATGAATCCAAACTATATGCTGCCATCCAGCACCCATTCGAGAACAATTAAATGATGAATGACAAAAACTGTCACGTGGAGGGTGAGGATGGTGGGTGAATGACAAAGGTTGTATATGTTGTTTATGCATAAAATGTTTTTTGTCATGTATATTAGAGTTGGCCCTTATGTAGCATTTCATAGCCTTTAAATATTTTGGCTCAAACATTTGTCAACCCAAGAAATACTTAAACGTAATACTTATATATTTATAAAAGAACTATTTTTCTCAACAGCAGTTCAGAATATAATCAATGGGGGGTAACATTGTATTAACAGGTGTGTGCACATCATGTGCTGCTATAGAATACGCTGCTGTATTTGTAGCCTCTTGTTCAAATACAGATGTTATGAGTCATGTAGACTTATCTGACTAAATGTAATGTAATGAATTAGAATGAATTAGAATTATTATCATTTATCAAGTTTGTTTTAATTAGTTACTATTATTTATTTGACTGCATTGTTTTAATTATAGTTTTGCTGTTTTTTATGGAAAGCCGCAGCATAAATGAAATGCTGATTTCAGCTCATTAGCTGTTTTGGAGCTAAAGTTCAGTGTGAACCAGAGGAGGACCATCCTAGAAGCAACATGACATCATCTGCCAGAATACACCCCAGGAAGCAGGTTTGAGGCTCTGAGCATCTGGGTTTTTACATCATGGGGATGCTTTAGATTCTTTTCCATTTAGTGATGTGTGTGTGTGTGTGTGTGTGAGAGTGTGTGTATACATTTATATTCCTTACATTGCTGTTTGATACTTAGTATTTGGAAGCTTTCTGGAAATGCATCACATTTAATCAGCAAAGGCCTCTAAAAAGGACAGTGATCATCACTAAATGGAAAAGAATCTAAAGCATCCCCATGACGTAAACACATAGATGCTCAGAGCCTCAAACCTGCGTCCTGGGGTGTATTCTGGCAGATGATGTCGTGTTGCTTCTAGGATGGTCCTCCTCTGGTTTACACTTCTCATTCAGTTTGGACACACCTTCTCATTCAACGATTTCCTTTGTTTTTATTATTGGCTACATTGTAGATTAATATTGAAAACA
>JBBPCX010000001.1:48931018-48942080 GCA_037974365.1 Hydrocynus forskahlii
GGGGGAAGTGTGAAAGAGAAAAACAGAGAGTGAGAGAGACATAGACAGTGAGCTCTGTTAGTCACTGTGGCTCACAAAGTATGAAACCATGCAAAAAACATCAGACAATTTCCAGCTGCAGCCCAGTCTGTAAGCTGTTGATGACTATGAAGTGATCTAAAAATGTATTCTCTATAGAAATATTATGTAGGGTATCTAAAGGCAGCAAATAGAAGCACAGGTCATTCAGAAAAGGCACTAAAGCAAGGTCAACACTGATGGGGGAGTTTCCAATTCGCTAGCCGAAGCTGGGCATAAATAGTCCATTCACACTCACTGGTCACTTCCATGTTAGTGGGAAATACAGAACCTTTCTGAAGACACTCGTGGGTTTGGACAGCCCTGAGGTGAGCTCCAGGCAGCTGTCATGAGAAAATGGAGTATAAATAAAAGGAACTCACTGGAAGTAAGAGTGGAGCCAGAGCTGCTTCTGTGCTGTCTGTATGCTATAAGGTAAGGAGCCTCCAGCTGCATGGACATCAAGAATAAAGTAAATTATTAAGTCACTTCAATTTTTTAAATCTTATTCTTGGTATCATTTGTCTGTATGCTAGAATATGTATTCGATATATGTATAGAATATATATAAATTTGAAAATTTACAGAAAACCAGTGGAAAAGGTTAAAACCTGACTTAAACAGCTGAGAAGACAAAGGCATGTTTCACTACTTGACAAACTGTTAAAATATCATGTTCATTATGTTAGGGTTAGTATTTTACAAATGGGGCAAGTGGTAAAAAGGTCAACTTTGTGGTTAATACTGTATATTTTTACGTGTACACAATTTCTATCCATTTCTAAAAAGGTGGTCATATTGGAATGACATCCTCAAAGTGTGTGTGGCATCACACACAGTGACAGTTGATGCCAACATCATGATAGTAAGTGGAATTACATTGCATTGGGAGGCAATGTCAAACTAAGACACTGCACTGCAACTGCAGGTCATTTTAACAGACAAAAATGTTTTAGAGGATTATGAAAGACATTTTCAAGAAGAAAAATTAAGTCCATCACAGCAGCAAAAAATTCCAGTCTCCCTGCTACGCACCAGCTAGGCACATGCAACACTATTTCTTCTATTTCTAGGTAAAAAAAAAAAAGGAAAAATAAGCTAACTGGGAACAGATATCGTTGCTTTCTTTTTGCCCTAGAATTAATTTAATGCCACCCTTTTTAAAATTCCAGACTTTTCAATACTTGTCAAGGCCTTAAAAAACCTAAACATTTTTAAGACTTTTGAATACTTTTAGGGCTGCAACTATCGAATATATTTGGAATCGTGTTTTCTGTCGATTTTTTCGTCGATTAATCGATTAATCTTTTGTGTTTTTAAACAACTATATCAATAGTGCTTTATGCAACATGAAAGGCCTCTTAAAATGAGCAAGCAATTGGCTGTTATTCCTCCCAAAAAAGGTTTTTATTCAAACTCAACACTTTTATTAGATCAGACCTTAAAACCTTTGGCTTATTGGCTCCAGAACTAAGCCCATTTAATGAAACTTTCTGTGAAACATTTATGATGTACATGAAAAAAACTATGAAATACAACATCACAAACACAGGTTAGCCTATTTGTCCTTAGCTTTATCTTAATAAAAAAGGAAAAAGGGGTGTACCACCCTGCAATAGCCCATCTGAGAATAAAGAATGAATAACAAAAAGTATGAAGGTACAAAATAGCCCAAAAAATTATATATAAATAATTCAATAATTCCAACTTAAACAGTACAGTTCAGTTTCCAGCTGGATCCAGATGAGGTCGGTAGGTAGAGTAGAATGCAAAGCTGCAGCACCTGAACCGAAAGCATCCTCACGTGAACTGTACTTTTCCAAGCGACTCAGAAGCGGTAACGTATTTTTACGATTGCTAACTGATATGAACACTAGTGCTTGTTAGAACATGCAGTATTTATAATTATTTATAGGTTGTGTTATGAGTCGATAGTGACAAGGCAGGATAAGTAGCAAGAGGGAAAATGCACCACTCCTCATATCTCCCTCCCTCCTGCGCGCACGTGGTACACACACACACGCATGCACGCTCTCACGCACACACACTGATAAGTTACATCTCAAAACATACCTTCCACATAAATATGTACTGTTGTGGTGGGCCAGGTCCGTTTTACCATGTATACACTGCACTACATTGTCCGCCTTACGCAGTGTAAAATGGTCCCACACTTTACACATTTTCTGCCTTTTACGCACACCGGGATCTTAATTTTCCGCCATTTCCATAGAGAGCAAAATAAACAGTCCGTGTGAAACAATGACAGCGGAGCTGTGCAGTGTCTACAAAGCGGGAGTGATGCGATAGCACAGACATTTTACATAGATGGACTTTGGTGACATAAACTAAAAGAAACCACGAGGCAAAACATTTTTTGTAATCGAACTATCCGAGTTACTCGAATAATAGTTTCAGCCCTAAATACTTTTCAAGGATCCACGGAGACCCTGTGTCTTGGTAGAAATATTTGTAACTGGATGAAATGCAGCTGTTTCCCCAGCAGGCAATGTATTTTATATGTTTTCCTTAAATAAATTAATCAAATAAATAATCCTCATCAATGCTCATTTTTTTGTACACTGAGCCCCTCCCCAACATTGACTCTTCAGGTCTAGCCTACAGTGTTTTATTCCTTACTTATGATTTAAAGTATAAGAAGGTTTATTAATTTCTTATTAGTTTTAGAAGAGTGTTATCATCAAATTGTTTTTTTTTTTACATAAAACCATTAGATGTCCCATTTTGACAGTGATGTTTGTCCAATTTGCCAGCAGTAGCTGAAACAATTGATAAACGGTGTTTGAAGTGAAGTGATCTGTACTTTATTTGTACTATATTTTCTCTTATATACAGTATTTAAGGGGCATGAATGTATTTAGACTTGGGAGTCCAGATAGGATTCTGTAAACTTTCTAACAAAACTCACCCTAATAACTGTTAAAATGATTTGGTGTTTTAATTTTAAAAAGTAGGAGACCTGGCAGCAATAAAATTGAGATTTTACTGAACTTCAATGAATAAATGAATAGAAGACAAGACAGATTATTGTTCTGTGATTGTACATTTCAATTACCTTAAAAAGAACATTTTACAGAAACCATTTTAATTATTTAAAACCACAAATTTTATATCATAAATCAACTGGTACCTGGGTAACCTTCTAGGCTGGTTCGAACATTGTCCACCGAAGGATAGACCTGGGAATAAAAAGGTTTACTGCTATCATTATTACTGCATATCAGTTATTACTCTTCACACAATCAAGCTTGTTAAACAGATGCCTGTTCTTCTGTATGTGGGTTGAAAGTTGGATGATTAAAGGAAAAAAATCTATTCCCTCTCCGCACAATAATGCCTTGACTAAAGTAGTGTCCTGTGAAAAGAGAGTGATTTGAATGCTCAAAAAATGACATTAATAGAAGTTCAGAATACTAGGGCTGGACGACACTATGTGCCATCACTCCAGCGCGGGTTCAGTGAAGTGCCAAGCCGTTACTGTTGATATTTATCAAAATCATCAAGAAAAATCACGTTCCAAGAGCACCTGCAAATTGTGAAAAAACGCGAATTTTTTATGTGGAAAAAAAAGAGGCTAAAATGCCTATTTTTATAGTGTAAACCCCAAATATGCTTCCAAATCACTTTAATTTAATTGAAGTGATTTCACTTTAATTTCATATAAAACTCAGCTTAATACACTATCCTTAAAAAATTTAAAGGTAAATCCGTATACATAAGGTACAGTGTATACAGTGTAAACAGTGAACACAGGGCAGGGGCAGCAGCCAATATAGGGCTGCTTTGTGTTCTCTCGAAAGTTCTAAAATATTTATCCAGTTATATTTTTTATGGAAATTTAGCTGAATTTACATTAATATTTGTTACAAACTTAGAAATTATATTTTCCTTAATAATGTAGCACTAAAATGCATTAAACAATTATATATTGCCATGAAAAAAGACCAAAAAAAAAAAAACCCACCAAAATGCGGAGGATAATTGTTTATGGAAACCCCCGCACCTGCGCAGACACTGTAGATATTCTCCGCATTTTTTTGCTTTTGTGATGTCCGTCATGCCCCCTCGTCCTCGTGCTGGTTGTTTATGTTTGGGCATGCGGTTAGCAAGGCAGTCAGATGCACCTGAATAGAATGAGCCTCCACTGCTCAGTGCTGAACCCAAACAAACAACCAGCACATGCTTTGTATGTATTCAGAATAAGTTCAATTACTTATAATTCCAAAAAAACACCTCAAGTAATTCAAAACTAGCAGCTCAAAAAACTACAAGTACTGAGGTCCCCACAGAACTGCAGTGGAACAGTATATCCAGCATCGGACAGCATAAAAAATTGAAGACTGTTGGGCTCTATTCTTTATTTCTTATATCACTCCATTCTAAAATAAAAGAAGTCAGAAATGGGGTGAGGCCAACTGAAAAGCTGTACAGACATTATCACCAACCTAACACAGAAATTGAATGCAAAAGTAAATAAATACTGAAGGATTAAATTTAAAGTCAATTAATTTCATAATAAGTATGAGCAGAAGTAAAGGCATTTGTAAGTACAAATGCATGAAATGCTTTTACTTGTGTAAATGCAAATAGTTCCTCTGAGAAATAAAGACACAGCCATGCTTTGTTTCCAACAAGAACACAGCCAAAGAATTCTGCAGGAAAAAGGACACATGCTGTACCTGGGTACTGTGATTTGATTTTGATTCCTCCAGCTAAACAGTGCTTTTCAGGTGTCCCACTCAAAGGCATAACACCATTTATGATAGCAAATAAATCTCTGCTGATTAGATACACGAGGAACACGTATTTGGTATGCATCAACAGGTAACTGGATTGGATCAAATTTGTTTTTCCATGAAATAGAATAAATAAGCCAGCCCATGCTAAACTATGAAACATATTTCTTGTTGCTTGCAGGAATCCCAGGCATAAGTTGCCTGAGGCACAAACTCGGGCTACCTGACTCTGCTCTCATTAAATCAACGAGATGCTCATTTATCCTAATGGACAGACAAGGTTAGAGGGGAAATATTCTGCATTTATCTTAACACCTCCTGTAGATTATAGTGAAAAGAAGCTGAGGCAAAAATGTGCTCTGTGGAATTATTCTAAAATACTTACCAGATGCATTGGTGTGCCTGAACTGCATGATGAGCTCCCAGCTTTTCCCAGTGTTGTCAGCGTTCGCTGGAACTCTGCTGCGAGCCATTTGGTTTTATCAAGGCCCATAGAGCCAATACTGGAGAACTGACCAATCACTGGCCATTGCTCTGCACTCTGTACTGGGAATGTGTTCTCACTCAGCAGCTGAAGGCAGAGAGTTAAAAAGTAGAGCGGTTTACAACCACATGGCATGGGCAGGAATGTACACTCAGGATATGATTACTTTCACAAAGCCTAGCAAACGCACCATCCTTCATGAGCAGAATGGGGCAATATATAATATATGCATTGGAACACTCCTTCTACTTGGTAAATTCAGCTATTTTAAAATGAAAAAAGAAAGTTACTTTCTTTTCTCGAGTGATCAGGGTCACAATCACAGCTCTAATGTTGTGACATGCGAGGAAAAAAAAAACCCAGCAGAATGTCAGATAGTGGTAAATGGAAAATGCTCTTTTTTCGCTAGCTGCATTACTGATAAGATAAAGTGATTTCTCCTGACTTTTCCAGGCTAAAGAAATTTTCCGAGATTTTAAAAACTGTTCAGGCTGTATTCACTGAAATCCTGCATTTAAAAATGTTTTTATAGCCTCTCTAACCTTGCGCAATTTTAAGTGACCCCACTTCTCCATGTCAGGTCCCAGGAACCTCCCCGGAGTGGAACCAATAAGGTAGATCCTGCAAAATAAAAGAGTCTGTCAGAACAGCACTGCTTTGTGCATCTCCCTTAGGTTGAAAAGCAGAGAACTCCTTGTTTCACCTGGTTTCTGACAGGTCATGTTCTTTAATGCGTTCGATCCACTCAACCAGCTCGGGGGCTCGATATGCCCCCAGGTATTCCAGCAAATCGCGTTTGAAGTAGGTAGGAGACTCTCCTGCAGTCTCTGGGCTACCCTCAGGTAGCCTGGGGTAAAGAGGACTCATCCATAGTCTGTAGGAGACACACACAACCGTTTTATTTGCCACTGAAATAACTGCTGTTATTGTGCCAGACAGCAATAACTGAGGCTGAAATAGGGATTAACTGACACATCATACCTTGCTGTTAGTAGGGTCTTACTGATATGGCATTTCGAAGAAGCTAAAAACTCTAACAACCAATCGTATTCGTAGAAATAACTGTATATTAATAAATTTTAAGAATTTAATTTTACACTAAAAGATATGACTTCCAGTTCTCAAGTGTCAGACTTCTTAAAATGAAACAACTGAATCTTTCAATCCTATATTGCTCCCTATTCCCTCTGAAGTGCATTATTTCATGAAATTATGGCTACTTACATAGCGAATTGAGAGAAATATGGGGTGAAGCCACCCAGGTTTCATTTGCAGGATTGGTTTCTGTTAAAGATCTGTAACAACTCGAGTCCGACGAGGAACGGCAAAATATTGGGTTTGATCCAGGTTGAGGACTATTCAGGCCAAAGACGTTTTACTCTTGGTTTTTTGAGTTCAACATAAGTGTGTTATTCATTTCTGTGAGTACCAGCAGCAGCAAGAGAGACTTTAGTGGTAAGGGGGCCTAACAGTTGAAGACTGGATGCTGTTTAACGTCAACTACAATTTGCTAATGCACAAATATACACTGATAAACACTGGGAGCGAATTACAGGTGTGCTAAATATCTGTTTACTTGTTTATTCCAGCAGAACTCAAAGGTTTGGCAACTAAGTAAAGTGGTAAAATCATAAACCAAAACTTGTAATAATGCATGTCTGTTATCACGTTTTTCAGATTTAGCGATAGCAGGTCTTGGGTTTAAGGTTGGGTCTGATCTGTGTCACCAGTAAATCACTTAACTATAAGTTACCTATCAATAGTATTAATATCCCAGCTTTTGTGTAGATTGCATAGTGTATTTTCTGCAGAATTTTTATTTGATTTTATTTAGACTTTTATTTAAACATTTTATTTAAGCATATTTTATGTTGTTCTTGTCTATGTGTCTCTGTGCAGTCGTAAGATAAGCAGTTTGCTCTGGGATCAATAAAGATTCCTTATTCTGATTCATCTCAAAGCTGCAAGCATGGGTCGGTTACTGGCTTCGATTTCATAACCGTACAGACATCCTGTTTCTGTTAAATATCTCCAACTTTTTATTTTTCTCATTTTTATTTGCTCTTTTTATATTGTTATTTTCATGCTGAAGGTTTGCCAATGGCACAACCACTTAAGCTTTCACCCCATCATTGGAAAACGTAAAGTTATATAAAAAAGGTCACTGAACCTGCAATCATAATAATGGAGTGATACTTGGCTGATACTGAAATAGCAGCAGATAGTCGGTATTACAGGCCAACCAATATATTAACTGTTTGTCTGCCCCTAACAGAGTAAGTAGATTGTTAGAAATGTTTCCTATCAATTCCTGATCAATGGATGCAACTTACTGTATAAAAAGTACATTCCTTACACACATATTACAGACTTATTATTCTGTGTTCTAAAAATTAAAAAAAATATTCAGGTACAAATGTTTTTTCCCTATCTATATTTTAAAAAGTTTTAAAATTAAAATGTCTTTACGCAGGTCTGCAACAGGTTATTTTATTCATATTTATATCACCATTGGCGCAGAGTTAACGCACAGGCTTAAATGAACATTATTTAGCTTCTGAGGTGTTGAACAAAAATATAAAAAGTCCTGCATGCAAAATTTCATTTTGAAAAGAAAGTATTCATGAGAGCTGCTGAATGGGAACTTGACAGACTTATTATAGCCATTCCCTGGGGTGTTTTCAGAGCAGATCAATATGGACTGGGATTGGTGCTATTAAGAAGAAAGCAGCAGAAAAGCCCTTATACGGTGGACCTAGGGGAGAACCCGACAGCTATATGAATATCAACGAGAGCAAGGATGAGGCTAGAATAATGAAAAGACACGTGGGATCACATGCAACCTGATGAGGCATCAGCAGGATGCTAATGAGATTCATTGTACATTTGTGTGTGTAATGTTTGGAAAAGACTGAGATGTGGCAAAGTGCCATGCAGCATAGTCTGAGCATGCCTTGAATACATGAAAAGTTGGACCATCGTAGAGACTAGATGTACAGAGCATGACAAATAAGCATAAAATCAACTGCACTGATCGCCTGGAGTAATATAATTAATAACATGTTGTTAATACTATTGAGCTTTTGTACCTAAAAATAAACAATGGTTTACAGTATGTCTGTAGTTACGCCTCTGTGAACGCTCTGTAATATATTTGTATGTATGACAATTTTGAAAAGTAGTCCGATTAACTTTTTCTTTCAAATGCTGATGTGTCAGTAAACATCTTATTCATTCTTATACTGCAAATATACATTAACAAAAAAAAATGTAAGTTCTTGTAGATTTTATTCCAAGAAAACTGTATTTGTATTGGTCCATTTGTTTTGGTCCAACATCTACAATGTTCACACAATGTAAAGGCTGTGCTCAAATAATGAAAGAGAAACAAGATTTTAATCTTTTTGTGACCATCTAATTAGTAATGGTTATCTTACATTTACCTTAATGTGTCACTAACAAATGAATAGCTATTATCATGTATTTCGTTATCTGTATGGTAGTAATAACCAGTGCCATTCACTTAATTATTTATTTCACCAACAGCCTTCATACGTTCATGGGCCAGTTTTAAAACCATTTCATGTTTTTTCATAATAACTCTACATCATAGATAATAAAAATACATAAAAGCTCAATGGCAACTTTCCAGAAATACATTCTCAGTTCTTAGTAGAGGTCAAAAGATTTTATTATGGATTATTTTGGACCATTTCTACTGGACCAATCATTACGAAATTTTCAAAGAATTTAAATGGTATTTGGTATACACAGTACTGTGAAAACTCATATAAAAAAGAGTTCCTTGCTTTTTTTATTAAACATATTTTGTCAGGTTTGGATAAAGAGATATACATTGTCACAAGAAACCAAACACATTTCCCATTTTTCCTCTGATCCCTACCAGCTGCCAGGAGACCAAATCTAGAAGATTCTTCTATATAGGTTGGCCATTAGTGCTCTGACCACATTATATGTACAAGGTGATATATTCTGTTTGGAATAGGACAAACAAACCTGTTGACATACATGCGCGTGCATGCACACACACATATGCGCCCACACGCATGCGCACACGCACACACACCAAACCCATTAGAAGACGCAACGGCACAACTGAAAAGCTCCAGTCAGTACGCAAGCTGGTCTAAAACTTTCACGCTCTACAAATAATGTCCTGCAACAAGTGAAATTCTGTTTGCCTGTAACAATTAAATAAAAGTTTTATATTAATTCCATTTACCTACCTAATGAATGTCAACAGACTTTTCAAGGGTGTGATTGAGTTATTCCGATTTATAAAGCTCTGTCCTTCTCTGTTAAAGCCTATTTGGAATAAATCAGCTTCATTTCAATTTCCTGAAAGCATCTGCTCGGTGCGTTGTCATGGCAACTGACCAAAAATGTTTAGAGCCGCCAAACGCTGAACCATCACACACGAAGAAGTGCCTTTTTATGCAATATGAGAACAAAACACTTCAAAGAGATTGTAACTGCAAACAAAAATTGCTCACATCATCAAGTGAGACAGAGCATGCTTCTAATGAATTCAGATAACCACTTCAGAATAAGCGTTTAATAAGAGTGCACACACACAAGAGATGACAGCCAATCCTACCCTTGAGTCTTCTGGTACCAGTCGGCCTGGATCATGTTTGATGTCAGAATGATGACTCTGAATCCTTCCTCATACCACAAAAGCATCATTTTCCTGCAAGCAAAATACACAGTTAAGGCCAGACGTGGCTTTAGAAAGCATTCATGCTTCAGCAGTAACCCCAGTGTCCTCATTTTTGTACATTATTATAGTGCAGTATATTACTTTTACAATTACATAATTATTATCCCTGGAACATATGTTTCTCTTTCAATTACATTAAATACAACAAGGACATTGTGAAGCTTGTTTAGAGAAGTTTTCAGTTTCTGGCTGGAACATTTCTAAATAAATCTATCAATGTGGCACAGGTATAATCCATCCGAGCAGCCTGACGCAGGTGTGCAGGAGAGATCATGGCATTAATGTTTTATTTACTTCATTAAGAGCCAGGCGATAGCAGCTCACAGAGGAGGGAGTGAAACCTGCTCAATCCTCCAATGTCTGCTCCTACTCTTGGCTCCTGAATAAAACATGTTGAACTTTCCACGGCGAAATCTGGTAAACTAGGAATGTAGTACATTAATATTCAACACTGTTCGTGTTGAACAAGTACTTAGAGCTCATCCAAACAACCGATTAGCTGTTCAACTGGACACTAACATGGAAGGCAGAGGTTAAATACTCTCCAGCTGTTTTGGAGAAGTAGATAATGTGATTCCCGCTCCAATCTGGGCTGCCAGGTGTTGTTACAATGCAAAGTCCAACGTGGCAAAAATGTAATGGGCATGAAAAACTGGTGCAAATCGCTTCTAACTGCGCACAAAAATAGCGATGAATATAAAGCATTTCAGAATCTCCTGAATTACCTGAAAATGATGGTGTTGACTCAATATCAGTTAAAGAGGAAAGCAGATAAAAAAAGGCAAAATTATTAGGTTCAAAATATTAATATCCAAATACATTTATTTTGCCCAGCTCTAATCATACCCAAAAATATAGAGTAACATGAATTGAATTTCTTTACATATCCTGAAATGGCTCATAAGACTGACCTGACCAAACCATGATCAGTACACCAATATTACCACAGCAGAAGTTAAAATAGTAAGTAGATCAGCAGGGGCCCCAAGCAAGTACATGGTTTGGTTTACTGTACTTGCTTGG
>JBBPCX010000001.1:48942180-48952684 GCA_037974365.1 Hydrocynus forskahlii
GGCCCCAAGCAAGTACATGGTTTGGTTTACTGTAATTGCTTGGGGCCCCTGCTGATCTACTTACTATCTTAACTTCTGCTGTGGTAATATTGGTGTACTGATCATGGTTTGGTCAGGTCAGTCTTAGCAGTCTCTCATGGATTTTTTCTGAGAACCGAACGAATAATTGTTCACGGAAACCTCTGCATCTGCGCAGGTATTCTTCACATTTTTTTTTTGCTTTTGTGACGTCCAGGCCTCATCCACCACACTCCCTTGTCCTCATGCTGGTTGTTTATGTTTGGGCACGGAGGTTAGCAAGGCAATCAGACGCACCTGAACGGAAGAACCCAGACATAAACAACCCAGCACGAGGACGAGGGGGTGTGACGGACGAGACATCACAGTCACCTGTACTCTGAGACGGGAGGTTTGAAAGTAGCCATTCCGAGAATGTTATTTATTTCTCCTTGCTGCTGAGTGGCAGCTGCAGTCCAGAATTGCCAACGTGGAGCGTCTCGAGTGTTCTCGTGTTTTTCGTTTTGTCCTTCTTCAAGCCCTGTATTTTTATTACTGTAAATTAAATTAATTTATTACTGTACCTGCTTATACCAAAAAAAGGACAGCGCATAACAAAGAAAACGTGCGTGCATGAATTACAGTACAGTCTATACAGGGGTAACATTGGTATTTACATTCTAGCACTGCTGGAGTTCAGTGTAAACTGTACAGTACAAATACAGGTTTACCTTTACAGTTTCTTTAAGGATAATGTATTAAGCTGTGTTTAAAATGAAATTAAAGTGTTTTGGGAGCATATTTGGGGGCACATTACAAAAATAGGTTTTTCACTATACACGGGTGCTCTTGGAATGCTCTTACAGTAATGCTTGCCAAATTCTGACTGTCCATTGGTGGCCATTTCTTGAATGAGCCAAACAGAATTTTAGGAGTTGTGAACAAATGTAGCCAAGTGTAAGCAAAATTTTAGCTTAACTAGTTCTTGAGATATTGAGTTGCAGTGCCCCCATGGATGAAATTTCACAAAATTTGGTGTGCTTTCAAAGAATGCAGCAGTAATGCAGTGTGGTGAAATCTGTGAAGTTTAAGTATGAGAAATTCTCAACCAAAAATCAATGAAAAAAAATTTAAAATATATATATCTGTGTTGCACTGCAGCAGCATTCAATAATGGCCAATGGCTGAAGTTCTGATAGCTAACAATGGTAGAAAATGTATTAGGTTCAACATTATGAAGCTAACCTGTCCATGACACATGACATGCATTCTTCGCACAAATAAGTTGGAGTTGATCAAACCCTGGTCCCACTTGTGCCTTACATTCAAAAGCACTGTGTATGCTGATGGGCCTATTAAGATTTAGAACAAAAAAGGCCACACATTGTGAAAGAAATCTGGCAAGAGGTGGAATACAGTAAAGCCTGAGCTCGCGTGAAACCATTCTGAAGTTCATTTGACCACTTTAAACAGTTCAGGGTACTTGAGAGCAAAACCAAATGATGAAAATAAAGAACTTACGTATGATGAGTGCCAAAGGCGATATCCAACTTGGCCTGTAAAGAATGGATACAAATACAGTCTGACAGTATGTTTCAATTTACATTAGCTTGACCGTTCATTAATTTTGGCTCAATTAAAGGTGGATACTACCCCCTAGTGGAGAGAAGAATGATTACACCTTTTCAGATCGCTGAGTGTATAGTGTAACACCAGAATGTATGTGATAATTGCAGAAGAAAATTTGGTTAAATGGCAATACCTGACAGAAGCGTATGTGGGTGTATGGTTGAGCTTGCTGAATTAAGCGAGCCTTTGACTCTCGTTTCTCTCCGTGGACGATAATTACAGGCTTGTCCCTGAATTAAATGTAATGAATACAAAAATGTATTTGTGAAGAATATTTATCACTGAAGCATAAAAGCATACACTACAAAAACTGTGCCCCTTTTACATTAATTCAACAGAGCATTTTTTTAAGTTCCTGGAGCTTAAAGGAATATTTTACATAATCTTTATCGGCTGCATCTTTAAGGTTCAGTCAGTTACCACAGACATGAACACAGACGGGGTTTTTTTGCCTTTGTAGGTACAAAAACACCCATAATACTCACCCATATTAAAAACAACTGCACATTGGCTTTTATTATTACTGTGTTTTGAGTCAACAGGTTCTTTTCTTTACTAATTACATGGAAACACATTGAAAATGTTGTCAGTGATAACTGACTGTATGATGCAGATTTTGCAGGTTGAAAAATGCTGGAATGTCCCTCTAAACACTACTTCATAACCCCCACCTTCCTTCTCCAGGCACAGATAAGTCTAGCTTAGACCTGATTTACACCTGGATTTAAGTGTTTTCGACATGCTTTATGCATTTTAATGTAAAATGCATTGGGGGGAAAAGACAGGTGGATAAGCTCACACCAAATCCACATGCATGGTATCCTCAGGAACAAATGGCAAACAGAAATATGCTGCAAAATACACTATAACCAAACACTCACACGTGGACAACAGCTGATTTAAAATGCAAACATGCAGAATTTCTAGACTGGATAGTAAACAGGTGACTGTTTGAAGATGGATATTAATATTAAAACCACCGGCAGTGGTCTTGATTACGACCTGTTTTTTTAAATAAACAATCACCACTAAACAGATCACAGACCAGCACCACATTCAATCTGAACTGGAAAATCCACAGTGAATAGGAAATGTCATTACCTAAACTCTGGAGGATACTGTTTCACCATCCATGGGATATCAAAGCAGTAGTTGAACTGTAAAAACAGAATGATGAGCCAGAGCTAAAACCAGTGTATGCCTCTAACATAAGTCAGAATTACATTAATGGTTTACCTGGACGGATTCCTTCAGTGTGCCAAACATGGGGGAGAGTATTTCTAAATTGATTAAAAAAAAAGAGAAATAAAATAACTTTTTATTAAGCTATTCAAATTCTTATCAGATTCCTAAAGCCAACTGGACAAAAAGTCAAAACATTTTCAAACACCTTTCAAATTACCTTTGATGTGTAAAGCTCCAGTGTTGTACTTCTTTTCTATACCTGAGACTTTGTTTAAATAAAAGCTGTAAGTGCCATTCACAGATGATAGGTTAGCCTCAAAAAAATCACTTGGCTCTTCTTTGTAATACGAGGCACCATGGGGGCTTGGTGGTCGCTTGTCCTCGGCCTTCTTCTTCGATGGACTTGAGTGCGGCTGTTTAGGTTTTGTTTTAGGGACAGGAGTTTCATCATCATCACTGCTTGAGAGGTTCCAGCCTCCCTCGTCTGTTTCTCTTTTCCTTTTTAAAGCTGGTGAAGAAGTGTTTTCATGTTTCACTGGATTGCGTTGGTTAAAGTGTGCTGCCTTACGGGCCTCAGAGCCCATGGGAGGTGCAGATGTTTGTTCACTCTTAATGGGTGGCTCAGATTTCACACTGTGTTGTGGACTAGGCTCAGATTTGGGTTTTGGGTTTGCAATAGCATTAACTGCACCAGCCTTGCGCTCTGGAACAGGCTGGATGTTCGGCTTCTTCGGAGGCGTTGGAGGTATTACGTTATCATCATCATCACTGTCAGACAGTGTCCATTTTCCATGCTGACTCTCCTGGGACATTCTGTTCTACTGAGGAAACAAGAAATAGCAACAGTCATTGATTTGAAATTATTTTTCCTACTTTAGTAGGACTTTATCCCAGTGGCCAACTGAGAGTAACACCAAGCAGATGGAAAAAATAACTAAAGACACTGAATAAATGAAAATTTATTCACAAAAAATGAAAACTGAAGACATTGAAACGACCCTAAATCCCACTAAATTGCTAAAATGGAGCTACATGGTGAGTCAAATTGGGCTGAAAGCCAATAAGCAGAAGGTGTTAGCCATAAAATTCTGAAAATCAGCACTTTCTTATGTGTTTTCAAAGAAATTACAATCAATTAACTGTTTTGAAAAATGCATGTAATATGCATCCAAAATTCAGATGCCAAATTATTTATTGTTTCAGGGAAAATCCTGAAAATCAGGGTGACATATGCAAAACATAGGTGCTATCAGCAGCGGTCTCAACTTCAAACTTCTCAATGGGAGCTCAAGAGCCTCAAGAGCACAAGACATGTCATCAAACATCAATGAATTGAGAATCTGAAACCATCT
This sequence comes from Hydrocynus forskahlii, assembly GCA_037974365.1. Lineage (NCBI taxonomy): Eukaryota > Metazoa > Chordata > Actinopteri > Characiformes > Alestidae > Hydrocynus > Hydrocynus forskahlii. Next base: position 48,946,344 of record JBBPCX010000001.1, read on the forward strand.
TGCCTCTGTACTAAACACCATAAAAGAAAAGAAAAGCCTCAAAAATCACCACAGGACATAATACCACCTGTGGCCCAGCATCAGCAACAAGTGTCATGAACTTCTTGAGCTGCCTTATTAGGGGACCATTGAGAGGCTAAGAATGCCAAGGAATTAAGCTGTTCTGCAGCACCAACAATCATGAACTTCTCTTGTTGTGAGATAAAATTGCTTGCTTACACACTGGCAAACAAATTCAAGAGTAATTTCATGCACTTTCGGATGAAATCAAAAGACTTCCAAGACCTCTCCAATCATCAGGTCTAAATACAACTGAAACTTTAAGTGATTAAGTTCAAGTTAAAACACAGCCTGATCCCAAAAAATAGTTGGAGGTCCTATATCCCAGTATACCAAGCTTAGTTCAGTCCAAATGGACTGAAACAGACCTGGGGGGCAAAAACATTTCCTTTTTTTGCTGCTTGATATTAATAACATAAGAAAATATTTATCCTAAGGGAGATTCTTGTGTTAATAGTATGCTCAGTTCAACAAGAAAGAATAAAAGATAATTAGACAAAAATATATAGAGAATAAACAATAGTGCAACACAATGACAGGAGAATTAGTGTAACAAATAACAGTGACACACTGACATTGCTGTGTGGTACTGTACCAGCAGATCAGTAGCGCAAAACAGTTTATGAAAGTGGCTTTGTGTTAATGGAATTTTAAAAAAAGGTGCAACACTGAAAAAGCAGAGCTGAGACTGAAACGTGAAGCCTTCTCTTATGTATCAGTCAGGCTGATTATTTGTACAACCAACCATATGTGCATTACTGGAAAACAATTCATACTGTCAATCTGGTCAACACCGCGTTTCCCAATCCTGGTCCAGAATACCTGTGTTTAGTGGTTTCCTGCACACGTGTAAATCTGGTCCTGCCGCAGTTTAAACTTGTGTTTAGTTACTTAAATCAAGCTTTCTCTTCTCAGCAACATGAACAGGTACACTATATGGACAAAAGTATTGGGACACATCTCTAAAAATTGAATTCGGATGGCCCCTTACTTCCAGTGAGGGTCAATCTTAATGTTTCAGTATACCAAGACATTTTGTACAACACCATGCTTCCTAATTTGTGGACACAGTTTGGGGAAAGGCCATTTTCTATTCCAGAATGACTGTCCCCAATGCACAAAGCAAGGTCCGTAAAGACATTGTTGGATGAGTTCGGCCTGGAAGAACTTGACTGGCCGTATATTACGAGCCAGACATTCTCGTCCAAGACCAGTGCCTGTAAATGCTCTACAGAATCAAATGGGCACAAATTCCCACAGGAACACTCCAAAGTCTTGTGGAAAGCTTTCTAAGAAGAGTGGAAGCTGTTATAGCTGCAAAGGAGGGTACTAATTCCATATTAAAGTCTATGTAATTGAATGCAGTGTCATTAAAGTCCCCGTTGGTGTAATAGTCTTGTGTCCCAATACTTTTGGCCAATAGTGTATAATAGCAAGTTAGCTTGCTAAATCTACAATAACATTAGCATCCTCAGAGACAGATACAGCCCCAAATAAATAAAAAAATTCTCAACAACAGAATGTTTTCTAACTACGCTAACATTGCAGTAAAACACAACATCAGTCTGCATGCTGCTACAGAACTAGGAGAGAAACTTACTCTGGCGGGAAGAGAGAGATTTCAACAGATTAAAGGCTATTCCTAACTCATACAAGCAACAAAAGGTTAAACAACAAACGTAACAGATAAATTTAGCTTTGGTGTGATTTTCCCAAATTAATCGTAGTTTGCATCATTTATTTTTGTTTTGAACTCTGCACGTTAGTGTTTTCAGTTAGGTAGGAAGCAATGCACCGAGAAGAGAGTAAAATGTCTTCAAAATAAAGGCCCTAATTGTTTTGGCATGTGAGAAATACACATAAGGGGACTCAATATAGTTCACATTTCGTTGAAAAGGTGCATTCTTCAGTCTGTATTTATTGTTTTAAAATGGAAAGTCACAATCTGTTTTCTTATTTAAATAATAACTTCAAATTTGTAAACTTTTATTAGAGGAAAAAATGGAAAGTGTTCTGTGTTGCTAAGTGACAAGATGTACATGGGGCTCGAAGAATGAGTACTTCATTCTCACAAGAAATTGGATTAAAAACACACCTAGACAATATTTTAAATACTACCAGATACTTTATTTTAATGGAGTAGAAATGTGTTCTTTGCCTGGCACGGTTTTTTCTAGGAATGACAGAGAAATGACCGACACTGACAGGAAAAGATTTGCTTCGGTAAGGCGTTATCAAATAAAACTTCTGTAACCTACCCTATGTGGACAAAAATATACGGACGCATGACCATTACACCAACAGGGACTTTAAAGACATTGTAGACTTTAATATGGAGTTGGTCCCCCCCATTGCAGCTATAACATCTTTCACTCATCTTGCAAGGCTTTTCAGAAGATTTTGGAGTGTTTCTGTGGAAATTTGTGCTCATTCATTCTGTAGAGCATTTATGAGGTCAGGTACGCGATGGCCTGGCTCGCAATCTCCGTTCCAGTTCATCCCAAAGGCGTTGGGGTGGGGTTGAGTTCAGTACTCTGTGTAGGCCTGTCAAGTTCTTCTACACCAAACTCAACCAGGCATGTTTTTATGGACCTTGTTTTGTGCACAGGGGCACAGTCATGCTGGAATAGAAAAGGTTCTTCCCCAAACTGTGTTCACAACGTTGGAAGCATGACGTTGTCCAAATGTCTTGGTATATTGAAGCATTAAGATTGTCCTTCACTGGAAGTAAGGGTCCCAATAATTTTGTCCATATAGTGTATCTTCAATTCACAATGCTTTTTACTATATACTGCACAGGGGGACCAACTCCGTATTGAAGTCTATGCGTTTGAATGCAATGTCATTATAGTCCCTGTTGGTGTACTAGTCAGGCGTCCCAATACGTATCAGTTTTTTGAGTACGGTACTGAGTAACAAAGTACCAACGTACAATTACGCCTCAAGTCTGAGCATAACGGTAGTATTATTATGAGATATGTACTTTAGAGTGAGAATTTATCAAATGAGAACTGTAAACCCTTTTAAACATATGATGTTAAACCTGGTATTGCCATAATTAGGTGCATCAGTGCGTGCATTATTATATCACATGGATGTGTAGTAACCTACCATTTGCAGTATTGTGCAATGTTCTTATCGGGAGCTAAACACTATTATTATGTGCAATATCTAATTATGTGCAATAGTCTTACCATGTCCTGTATCATGTGAAGTTTTCTAAAAGGGTGCTATAATCACTTAATTATGTTGAGCAATAGTCTTACCAGGACAATATCACTACTTCAATATTACTTATATACTACTGATCTCTGCTACATGCAGTAACAGACTCCTAACCACCATTTGTGTTATTAGTAATTCACTTAACGGTAAGCCACTTATCTATAGCATTTATACCCAGCATTTGTGTATATATCATAGTGTATTTATATCATAGGTTTTTCGATTTAGATTCATTTGATTGGATGAATTCCGATTCATTTAGACCTTTTATTTTATATTGTTCTTGTCTCTGTGTCTGTGCAGTCATGACATAAGCAAATTCCTCCATGAGGATGTAGTAGTCTCAGTACAAGTTACACGTTTTATACATTTAAATGACATTGTATGACAAAAACAAGTACTAATGAACTCGACTAGGTTTAGTTTAGACGCTGAAGTTTACAGTTTATGAGGCTGGTGACCAAAAGGTGTATGAAAAAGGACTGTTCGCCCGAACAGGGACTTGAACCCTGGACCCTCAGATTAAAAGTCTGATGCTCTACCGACTGAGCTATCCGGGCTCTGAGAAATTATTGCGTAATTTCACGATATATTCATACATATTTGACTGTACGTTAGCAGCCATTTATTTGCTACAATATGAGTTAAAAAAAAAAAAAAAACTCAAGACAGCATTAAAATTTCTCGAGACTGATAAAGAAAGCGGACATAGTCCTACTTCACGTCGATAAAACATCGTGTTCTTTATAAATGTTGTGTTTTTAACGCTGTTCTTGTCGTCTGAAACTAGGAATGGCAAAATAAATAAATGATCTTAAGTGTAGAATATAAAGTTACTTTTAGAACAAAATTTGCTTTATTATGCATGCTTTATCATGCATAAAATGCATGTATCATGCATTTTGCAGACGCTTTTTACTGCTTTTTACGTTTACTTGGTGTCTGTTCTCCCTCAGGTATTTAACCAGTGTGATGCTGAAAAGAAAGGTTTCTTATCGAGAGCAGATCTAAAGATTGCAGTTGTCATGCTGTTTGGATACAAGCCCTCGAAGGTAAATCCTGAAACCTCTAGGAGGCGACATTTGAAAGGTTTAAATCTAGAGTTTGATGGGAAACTGTTTACAAAGCAAAACATCTTAAAACGTTTGATTTACTGTATAATTATGCTGGTCTTCACATTGCAATATTTTTCTTGTTGGCAGTCAGAAACTAGTATCATGATGCAGGCTGGTTCTGTTCCAGACTGTCCAGGTAAGAGAGAACATACACTTTAACTTGTTACACCATTGATTTAAAGTGTAAAGTATAAACTTTCAATTTGTCATACCTGAAGACAGTACAGCACACAGTGTGAACTTCTACTCTACATTTAACCCATTCACCAAGTGAAGCAGCAGGCGGTACCTCTCTCAAGGGTACTTCAGTGGTGCCACTAGCAGTCCTGGGATTCAAAGCCATGCCCTTCTGAGTGTAGGGGCAACTCCCTAACCACTGGGCAATTAGCTAGCTTGTCAATACACTTAGACATCTCACTGCGGAACATGGGTATCCAATCTAAAATGCAGGAGCACACTTTATTCCTCTTGTTTAAACTGACTTTTGTGGATCAGACTGGACAAGCAACAACCTGTGAGAACTGGTTCAAGTTCAAGTTTAGGTTTATTTATAATGCACATCATCATACAGAAAAGGGTATTCAATGTGCTTTACAAAACTGGAATACAAAATAAAACAGAATAAAATAATGAAAGAAAATAAATAAAATTGAAAGTGTAGTAAAAGTTTTTAAAATGTTAAAAAGAAGACGGAGGAGAATAGTGCAGTAGTTTTTAGCAGCTTGTTAAAGCTACATTTGGTGCAGATCTGAAACTGATGGGCAATTTGTTTCAGCAGCGGGCAGCATAATGACTGAACGCCATTTCACCAGGTTATATCACACCGCCTTTTACTTTTTTACACATATTCTTGAATCTTTTCCACTGCCCTTATTCATACTGCAAATTACTCCTTGTGAGGTACATGTCCATTATTTGAGCCGTCATTCTATTTTCATGCAGCGTTCATCATCATGTTACGACTCATTGAGGTGACTCACCTCCAGCCGAGACAGGAGCTCTGCATCCTATGCTGATCTGGAGCCTGAGCATGATACGCAAAATTTTATCCTAATTTCAACATAGAAAACCATGTTTATACCACTCAAGCGGAATGAAAGGAAAAGGAGCTTGACTTGATTTCGTGTAATCGTTTTACACATTGCCAGAAATGAAAGAATCCCCCACAAAAGGCGCAAAATAATTTTGGCGTGAAATACATACAGGCTTTTGCAGGGCATTTTGACAGACAGGAACAGTGAAGAAAAGGGGGTTGGCAAGACATTTTTAAGGGGAGACATTAAATGGTTGAAGACCTAGATTAGTAAGTAATTTGTCTCTTGTTTTACGCCATGAGCAAATTGCTTTTGTATACTGCCCTGTAGGAAAGCACAAGATAATCTAGTTAAAGTGGCATGCTTGGTGTGATGAAATATTCCACCATTAAATCTTGCTCAGAGCAAATGGCGAATTAAATTGCCCCTCTTCTGAATTTCATGTGATTACTAAATTAGTGATGGCAGGAAGGAGTGGGTTGCTGGTAGTAATGTGGAAGGCTTGGCTAGACTGAGAAGTGGGCTTCCTCTGGCAGCCGCTCACAGAACAGAGACCACTTAAGGCGCCTGGGCCGCACTGCAATCCTCGCAATACCATGGCCACTTGACTCACCCTTTCCACTTTCCACTGGCTTTTTTTCCTCATCTTTGTCCATTATCTGACTCTCTTGCTTCCTATTTACATCATAAAATCAAGGAAATATCACATGAAAGACATGGTATAAATAGCTTCTACAGTGTGAAACTGTGATAGTCAAATCAGATTTCTTTATTGTCATTTTGGCTATATGCAGGGTACACAGTGAGACAAAATTTGAAATTTGGATAGTATACAGTACAAAGGGCAAAAGACAGTGGGCAAATAACAGAACAGTGTGGGAAATCATGAAAGATAGATTACAGGCAG
>JBBPCX010000001.1:48953763-48973265 GCA_037974365.1 Hydrocynus forskahlii
CACACAGGTATGGAGTTTTGTATAGAGGGGCTATATTTATATTAACATGAACTGCATGCATTTAATTTAACATGGAATACTTTTATCAGCTGGAACATTAGTTTTGTTTTTGTTTTTCTTTCAATGTATAGGCAATTGCATTTTTACATTTATGATAACACCTTAAATGAGCAATTCTAGCATTTGTAGGCAGTTTGACATTCTTTATTTTATTGCATTACTAAATTGCTATTAACCACAAGACTTGCTGATGGCATGTTTGTTTTTTGAGAAATTGTCACTTCTTTGTGAATTAAACTACAGAAATATTTTGTGAAACTTACTGTAACTTAAATGCCCGAATCCAGAAGTGCTGGATCAATTGATCTATCACTGCTGTGGTTGGATAAGCTTTACCGAATGTTGGCAAAAATCCCTTTCAGCCCAATGAGAAATTACAGTTGTCCTAACTCAGTTTGTTTTTGCACCTATACAAAATAAAATCAGTTTAAATAAACAGCACACACCAAATATAGGTATTATAAATAAAATACCAAACTAAAGTGTGGGTATCCCAGGATTGTCCCAGAATATGTATTGACAAATAAAGACCATATTTCATATATGTAATGGGTTATTGCTGCTTCTTAAAAGCCTGTCATTTATTGAAAGGAACATATTGTCCAACACCAGTTGGCCTTGTTACTCAGTCAACCAATTAGCCAAGTTTAATTTAGCTAATTGGGGTCAACTGGGCCTAAAGACACACCCAGTTTTAATTATTGCCGGCCTTGTTGAATCTAAACATCGTAAATGTCAGAAATGAATCCTTCCTAACGATATGAAGAAGGCTGAAAGGTCTCACTAAGCAGCCCAAAGCTGTGATCAAAATAAATTATGGAAGAGATGAAAAAGGAAGTTGCTGTCAGTGATGTATTAAGGACTCCAGCAAAATGCAGTGAGAGCCATTACCTCCAAACAAAAAACCTTTAACAGTTATTAATCTTCTCAAAAGTGTTTGGCCTACCAAAAGTCCTCCAAGAGCACAGTGACGACTCATCTGGGAAGTTACTTAGGAACCCAGATGAATATCTAAGTAACTGCAGTATGACAAAAACATTGCTAACCTAGAGGAATAAAAAGGCTTGTCTCACTTTTGCCTACGAACACTTTATTGACCTCCAGTCCTTTTTGAACAATGTTCTGTGGCCTCAAGTGTAGTTTGGTTTTGCAACAAGACAAGGATTTGAAGCAAAAGAGCAAGTGCACTTCTGAATGGCTTAAAATAAGCAAAGTAAGGTTTTGGGGCGCCCTGACTTGGAGCAGGACCTTAAGGGCACAGATCCTTTTAGAAGGTGTGTTAATGCAATTTCAAAATTGCAACTATGTGAAAGACTGATCTCTATGTATAGGAAGTGTTTGGGTGCAGATGTTGCTGCTAAAGGTGACACACAACCTGTTAATAAGTTTAAGAGGAAATGACATTTTCCCAAGAGCATATGGGTTTTTCTTCTAGACACAAAACTGTGTTTTGTGTTTCCTTACGCTCTCCTGGTATGAGGAGCTGAAAGCATGTAATGTGATGAATACGCAAAAAGTCAAGAGGGGGCAAATTCTATTTCATGGGCCTTTAGCTGCAGATTTGCAAGATTCCTGATTGAGATATTAAAGAAACTTATTTTTGAAATATCATAGAAACATTTCCTTTGAATTTTGGCTTTGAAACTCTTATAGCATTTTTGTTTTAGATGTCAAAGACCCAGACATAAAGAGAAATTCATGCAAATACAGGTTATTCCCAGACATTTTTTTGCAGATGGAGTTGTTTAGTGTGGCCTATGTTTGAAGAGCCATCCCAGCACATCACAATGCCTGAACAAACACATGCCTTGCCAGAACAGAGTAGCTGATTAGATCAGAAGCTCTACATATGTATCTGTGAAAGTTCTAGAGGGGAAGAGACTCGTTTGTATTCTATCCTCATCAAGCGTGCCGGCAACATTCGTAAAATATTGTTTGTATTCTATCATCAAACAGTGCACACCTCCTCCTATAACCTGCACTGCACGCGTGCAGTGACAGTGTGAGAATGGGCACAGATCAGTGATGTCCGTGATTTTACACCAGACAACCAGTCGAAGAACAAGTAACTTGTATGAATTGGTTGTTTTGACTGGAAATGAAGGGAAAATATGGTCTGTTCCATAGAACTGCATAGGTATACACGGTTCTTCCTATCTTTAGCACATGCTCGGCCAATAAAGTGATTCTGCAACCACACAAAAAAGATGCAAAGAGTCACACTGCAAGATGAGAGGGAAAAGAATGATGGGGAAGTGGGGAGGAGTAGGGACAAAGGAGGAGTTGAGATGTGAAAAGAGGACAGGAAAGGAGAGGAGGGTAGAGGAAAGGAAGAGAAACGATGGCCACCCAGCTGACACTGCCCCGTGACGGATGGGCTCTGTATCTGAGGGAATGGCAATCAGCCCTCCTCTGGCTCCCCTCCACAGTACTGTTTGAAGCAGGGGAGAGAGGGGATTTTTAAAGAAGCCCACACAGATCTCCCTCTTTCATTTGCTGCCAAACACTCTGCCTGGCATACGAAAGCCTGTGCGTGTCTGTGAGGAAGAGAGAGAGAGTGAAATTGTATTTTGGATAACATGCAGGTAAACAGGCCAACTAAAAGGCAATATGGCGACAAATGTTCACTTATTAAAGTCTGTACCTACACGATTGGGTTAGCAATAGCCCTCTTTTCTCTGTGATGTCCTTAAAATCTCCCGAGGCAACGACTGGCCTAATTCTCTCAATGTTTGAAGTGCTGTAAAGATGCTCAGTTTTATCATTTGGATTTCAGGTAGTAGGTGTTTTTATGTAATTTTGATCATTGTAATCTCTCTACATTTCATTCAGCTGTGATTTGTGACACATTGGGGCCTGTCCCATCTGGCCTTGTATCTCTTAATTAATTACTCTCCATCCCAAAAGGCATTTCTCCCCAGTCTCATAAGCATCACTGTCAAAGCAGCCCACCCAGAACTGCTCTCCAAAGCCCTATGTGTGTTTGGTTTTCCAGAGAATGCCGTCTAGAGCCCCCCAGCCTACCTTTTTCATCTCAATAACAGCACTCAGAGAAAAATGACTACCCTGCAGGCAAGAGGGAGACATATTACCCCTTTAAACACAGTCCTTTCAGATGACTGCCATGTAAAGGAAGTACAGGCACTTCTGAGGAGAGCTTTGTAATAAACCTGGCTTCTCTTTCTCTTTCTCACTTTTTCTCTCTTTCTCTCTGAAAGGGGTCCCTTTGGAACGGTTTGTGTCGCTCATGGGGAGGAAGTTGTCAGCAGAGGATCCGTATGAGAAGACGAGGCAGATCTTCAGTGCATTTGATGTACACTGTATGTTCCTGCTCTGCTCCCTGTCTCTTTCTGTGTTATGCATGTTTAACAGCTTTGCCCAGATTCATTTTATCTGACTTAAATTCCCACCAGCCACCAACCGCAAGCCAAGTTAGATGACAGAGAGGGAGATGACAGAGACAGAAACCTAACTCACAAGTATGCCACCTCTGGCCTAAAAGGGCTGTGCCAGGACACTGTCCAGGTCTTTAAAGCAGGACCCCATGTTTGTTCGTCCTAATCACTGCCTGCCACATCTGTAGTGTGTAGTTGATTACCGCAGACAATACTTTCCCTGTACTTAGTAAAAACAGAAAACTCAATTGACTCTTAAAATAGAAGCCAATTGGCAGGGCCTGAAGCAGCTGCCCATTGGAATCTGTTGTAAGCATTCTGAATGGAAGTGAACAGGGGCTGAAGTTGGCATGTTCTCTGTTCTTTTATTAAGTACAAGGAAGCACGTATGTCCATTTTAATTAACGCTATGGTACAGATGCTGCAGATAGAAATTGATAAACACTGGAGTGTTCATTTAATGTTTGCATACCCAATGGGAAAAGATTGATTCAGCATTGTTCACTCTTATTTAAGAAAGTTCCATACAAATAGTTGCCTTGTTCATTTGCTGGTTTGATAAAGCACATCACAGTGGTGTTTTCCCTTGCTGTAAAAAAGGAATGCAGCAATTTGTGCAGTGTGTTTTTGATGTCCTTTACATTGCTAAAAGCTAAAAGCATTTCACTGATGAGTCAATAGAGGGTGCTGTCTGTCTCCTCCTCTCTTTGCCAGTATTGGGCCATTGATCTGCTCTATGTCCCCCCCCACCCATGGCATTCCAGTATGGTGCTTTTTTCAGCTCAGTTTTATGGGAGGCACACAAAGCTTCACATTTTCCAAATGTAAATGGGCTTTTGTTTTTTATTTTCCTTCCCTCAGCGTCGTACGTGTCTGTGTGTGAGCTCATTGTTAGGGTTTGAGTGACTGCCTTTGGGCTAAAACAGCCGACGTAGCAGCAGGTCCTTAAATCGCTTCCTTGCTTATTCGGGGTATGGTAATACTCTGAATTTACTTTTTTTTTCTTCTATCAGTGTTTTTGAAGTACTAAATTAAGTCATTATCTGAAATTAATAGCATTAGAATCAAAGCGTGTTTGAGGCTGTTTGAGGACAGCCGGTAAAATGGGTTGTGTGGTCTCTGTGGATTGTTCCCACCCTCTCCGGAACTGTTTGTTGGATATTCCGAAGAGTGGCAGAAGCATAATTAACTAATTAATTTTGTTACTGAAATAATTTCAGGGAGCGAATTGGAATGAGCCTATCAGGTGAGTGTGATTCAATCTGGGTGGAATGGCCAGGGGATCTTATTTCATTAACCCTGCTGACCCATCATTAAAGAGGGGAATGCTTGTGTTTGAACAGGCTCCTTTATGCATGTTAAAGCTGCCTCTTCAACACACGTTGGATGTTGCTGGACTTTACTCTGTCCCCTGTAGCTCCTTCTCTTTTCCTCTGTCTCTCCCCTGCTCTCAAGCTTTGAAATGTCCTGGCCTTCACTTTAGTTCCCTCTGAGAGCTTGGCCATTCATGCCCTGCCTTCATCAAGATTAAATTTATATGAAGGAAAGTTTGAGCAACAAGTGCCCATGTTAGTTAATACAGTGGGGTTTAATTTGGAGCAAGGCTACTAGTGAACCATCAAATTCATCTCATGGGCCAGATTGCTTTAGGAGAGTTTATTCAACCCTTTGAATTCTTAGGACCTGAAAATGAACTAATTTAAGGTGGTGATTAGGATCAAACGTCTTTCTCTGTTGGCTTCAGAACATAACTTTTAAAAGCCCCAATCAGCAGTTAGCAGTAACTGTGAACCCATTTTCAGTTCTAAAAGACAGGGTTTTGAATACTAAGAGTGCAAGCACTAAAACAATATCATACATCTGCTGTGCTTACCATCCGTAAACTCAGGTCTATGTCAAGGTCAGCTGTATCCTCTTTCTGTCACAGTTTCTTCTGTCAGTATGGAGACAACATATACATAAAAGTAAGGAAAGCAAACCAGGAAATAAATCATTCAAAATAAAAAAGAGCATAAATACACAAGTACTATGTATGATATATAATAAATGCACCCTTTGTGACGGGGTAACACAAAGACTAATTATACAGAGAAATGAACACAGGTGACAGTACTAATTGGGAAGGAGGATCTTGGCTGTAAGCAGTGTTTAGTAGAGATATGGCATGAGTAGTTACAGGAGAGGGCAGAGCCCGGCTGGGGGGGACCGTGACATTTCCTCACTGGGCCTTTAGGCTTCAGTACTGTGCCACGTTACTGAAATGCTCACGATATTTAGATTACAATTTATTCTTAAATACACTTTTTATTCATTTGCGTCCCATGCACATTAAAAACCCAACATGCACGTGCCAGGCGGGTCTATATTATTGAAAAGTGTCTTATAACTCTGGCAGAACCTGGATAGATTGCCTTTGTTCCTCCGCCAACTTAGCTTAAAACTGATGTCTGGGCTTTCTCTGTGTGATGACTCTGACAGCATGCCAATGCCAACGAGTCCTCTGCTGTCTGCTGCTCACCAGCCACTGCAGGACAAGGTGTTTGAAGGTTTCATCAGTGCTGTCACCCCATCCTCAACTTCAATGAGAACAAATTGAGGGGAAAAGCAGGTTTAAGTGTGCTGCTTCCATCCTGAGCTGATGTGGCAGTGTGCCCGGTGATGGAGCACACTCAGCACTGCCAGAGAGCTTGTCATTTTTCAGTGCAGGCCCAGCCCTCCCATCAAAGCAGGCTACACACCTTATTGACTTAACTTTACCAACATTTATACCATGTGTGCGGTTAACAAATCACTTTAGTCACTGTTCCTGATGAAACACGAGCCAGTCAAGCATTCTGTGACTGAAGCGCTAACCCCAATAATTCAGACTTACTTAGAGTTTTGCCTCTTACTGAATTTGATCCAAAGTTGAGGTCAACTGGGCCAGCATTTTTATTAACGCTGAAGAGCATGTTGCAATTTTAGTAGTTCATTGTATCAGTACACCACTCTTGAAGCATCTGCACTTGTTATGGGTGTTTACCCATTTACTCATGATAACAGCCCCTTTGCAGCTGTGTTTTCTCCTGTGCTAAGTAGCTCTGGGTCATCACTGTATTATTAGTGCTTTCAGGGCAGGTCTTGGAAATATGTTGTAGTCAGCGGTCAGCAAGTTATTGTTTTCAGGCCAGGATGCTCACATTTGCCAGACTGCCTTCTCCGGTCTGATCCCAAAGCTTAGCGCCGTATCGCCGCCTTCAGCTGATGCACTAAACATATTCTGCTCTCAGCCCTTACTTAGATGCAAACAATCTGAAGCTCCTCAGGGGAACTCTTTCTTGAGAATCAAAGTCCTCAGTGCCAGTCGCTGATAATGACACACAGAAAACTCTCAGGAAGGAGCTCCAGGAGCTTGCTGAGGCTCCTTTCTCAGCCAACAGTAAACACTGAGCAGCCCTACAGTGAGAAGAGGAAACAAAGGAAAATGGTTCACTGTTGACCATTAGAAGTTGCAGTTTCCTTGTGTTTTAACAACAGCATGCTGTCATTTTATTGAGGCCCAACTGATATTAAAATTTTGTGGCCAAATCTGTTATTAATTTTAAGGGGATACAATTTTGAGAACCGAATATACCAGCAGTTGATATTTTATGTTTATACTTTAATTTTATAGCTGCTTTACTGATTGATATAATTATCAGTTCTCATTTCCTAAACTTAAACAACACAAACTCATGGTCTTAATAATGTAAAAACTGTAGCTCTGGTTGCTTTTAATTATCTGTTAGTTTTCTTGTTATTTATTATTTCCCTTTATAGACTAAAAAAAGGAACTTTGTGTGTTATCGGTGTAATTGGGACATTTAGGATCAATGCTATGACCAAAAAGGTGGAAATTGTTAAGAATGCGTCAAAATTTAAAACTGTCACTCAAAATTTTGAAGTGGATAGAAATTAAGATTTTTGATAAGTAAATTAACTTCTTAACTCTCTGATGTAATATATTCTCATATTTATGAACTATGAGATGTCTGGTCTCTGTACTCCATCCGAATGCAGTAAAAAGTCTTACATTTCGTTTCTGTTTAGTAAAAAATAAAAGACTACAGAAGCTTTCTTAGGGCTATCGCACACTGGATGAATAGCGCTGCACCGTGCAGCAATATAACATAGAAGACATTGCAAAAGTTTTTACAAATATTTTTTGAATGATGCCTTAGAAATTCAATTTTTGACTGAAATGGACCTTCCTGATCCAAAATCAGTGCGTTATCTGTGATATTTTCATGGACACCAATAAAACTTTGGGTAAACAGTTTTGTCTGATACTATTCTTCTCCATTTTTCAGTGTTTTTATTTCTTGACATTAAAAAGAATATATAAAAGTTGAAACATTGATAAAGAGTATAAATAAAATGTAAATGTAATTCCTTAATAATTTCTTTGTAACTTCCTATATAATTATGTGCATAATTATGGAATTACAGTGGAATAGTATGGCAAAACAAAAATAATGACTTTAGACTTTAGACTAGGGTTAATTCTAGGCTTTGAAAGGTTGAAGACAGTAAGGTATTATAAGAGAATTCTGTACCTTACTTTAGTCCATTGTGCTGCTGTATTTTCTGCCATGACCTACAGTAAGTGCCTTTTGATGTGTTTTTGATGAGTCTGAGTCTGTTGGGCCTAAATTTGCGCTCTTTCTCCAGGTCGTGGGTTCCTGAAGCTGGAGGACTTCAAAAGCGTCTTTGCGCAAGTGGCTCCCTGCCTGCCGGATAGAACTATGCTGGAGGCCTTTAGGTAAGAGAAACTGGCCAGAGCCATGCCCAGCCCCTGTGTTGATGCATCTTTCTGCGAGTGATGTGCTCTCTGATCTTCTCTTCACTCTTTCGTCTCTCATGTCTCACAGACAGCCCACCGTCCCCCCTCACTTCCCTGTTCTTGAGCATATTACTGTGCCAAATGAATGTGAATGTGCTGAAGCAGAATCTGATGTTAAACCCAAGCTTGCCTCAGCCCTCCCTTACCAGTCTCAGAAACTCCCTTTGCTTCTGGTGCATTTAGTTCCTCAATTCTACACATATATAGGTGTGTACAGTGCCCATTAAAAATTTGGTTACACGTAGCTTTTCAAAATATTTTTAACCCATTGACTTATTCATTTTACTTACTATTCAATATGAGTATGAAACTGATCTAAATTATGTAGTAATGAAAGAAAAGATTTGAAGTCTGGTCAGATTGCAGTATTTCAACATGTCAAATATAAAGGGAATTCTGACATTTGGAGAAACAAATACACAAATTTGTTGAAGTCTCAGCCTTTAGCAAAACTGTATTTTTAGAGCTTAAACTGCACATTCTTGTATTCACTATCTTACTTACAAATACTAAGCAACCTATAAAGCAACCAACAAGTATTTGCGAAGTCTCAAAAACTACTTTTGCCAACAATCAAAGCCCAAAACTTCGGAGACAAAAAAAAACTGTAAAAAGGTGCCACTTCTGGAGTTAGTTTGTTCCCAATAAAGAATCCACTATGGGCATAACACTGTAGAAAAGCAATTGACGACATTATATGTGATGTATACAGGAATATTTGGTGAAATGATTGCAAACCAGGCAAACTAGCATTTATTATATCTGTGACTGCAAGTGATTTCTATCACTTAATTCATTCCTGTGCTGTAAACATATACCATATGAACAATAAACCCATTCCATTGTGAAACAAACTACAGATTACAAAAATACTAATATTTTTAACTACAAAAACACTGTTTTTTGATAGAATTTTTTTGGAAGTTTTGTAGGTTGTACTAATAAATGCTTGCAAGTGATTGTAAAAAAAAAGTTTTTTATTTTGCAGAGTATGTAAGCATTTAATTTGCTTTTATCATTCATTAATTTCAGCTTTTGAGGCATCTGTCCCTTGGCCTCCACACACACTCTCAGCGGCATTGTCTTCCATGCCATTTACACTTAGAATGTCGCATTCCCAAATACCCCCGCCCCACTACAGACACACACACACACACACATGCACACACACACACGCTTAACTCCAAAGTTATTGCTGCTTTCCAACAGGTGGAGCCTGTTTCTATGTGCGTGTATTGTGTGTTCACACCCATTCCAAACATTTATCACCAGGCTGAGATCTATTACCAAATCCCAGTCAATATGAAGCCTAGCATCTCCCGCTCAGCTTTGTCTGTATTTATCTGTGTGTGTGTACTTCATGGTGTACCAAGAGGTTTGGACTGTCTGCTTGCATCTGCAGTTTTTGTAACACATTATTACCACCTCTTTGCTGTTTTGGAGAGAGGATGCGAAGGCTGGCTGTAGCAGTGAGAGGGCATGCTGTCTCTTCCCTCAGTGTGAGGAGAAACCCTGGAACCTCTCTGAGGTGTGACGTGGGCCTCCTCATGCGGGGGACTGTGCGTGTGTGTGGTGTGTGTATGTGTATGTGTGTGTGTGTGTGTGTGAGTGTGGAGATTTAATGCTGTGGTAGCTGTGAGTCATCCTCTGCAGTTAGGATATGGTGGTGTGGTACAGTTATTGCTGAGAGCAGCATGGCTGTGTCGCCACACACATTTCTGCCTCAGCTCGCTAACACTGTGTATATCAGCAGAAATAGAGGACCGAAATACATTTTGTTTATTGATGATCATAAAAGTTGATCTATTCATACTCTGTCTATGAATACATTCTTTCCTTACTACCGTGTTCAGCTTGCACAAGCAGCAGACCAAAATCCTGTTTAAATTAGTTCTTAGGTTAGTTCTTAATTTCAAGATGTAGTGTAGTTTTTTATTTTCATTTCACTGAGCTAATTAATGTTTTAGCGCAATTAGCATGCTGGCCTAGTCTTCACTGTCTACAATATAGTCCAACTATTTTTTTACTGGTAACATTTTAAACTGGAAATAATCTGTTTTTTGGAGTATTCTCAATGTCTTGTAAAACCTTCATCCTCTCAACAGTTGCTGTGAAAGAACACATTTAGAGGAGTATGAATATGCCAGTTAGCCGTTTGTTATGCAGGAATGGTATGTTGTTTTTGGAACTGGGTTTGAACTGGTGGTTTGTTATTCTAAACTGGGTCCATAAGTGGGCCCGCACTCAATTCCTCACTTCCATAATCACCTAAATACATATTAGGTTTACAGTAGTTGCTGAATAGAGTATAGTGTTCGCTGAAGAATAAGGCTAATAATGACTGAATAATAACATGTTTAACCTTATCAAGCATTTAGAGACTTTGGTGATGGACCAAACTTGTATCTGCTGCCTTGAGTTGAGCCATGTTGGTCAAATTCAAATGGATCAAGGTGTAGATTCAGAATTTTCTGTCACTATTTAAAAATAATGCGAGGCTTCCTTTTTGTTTAATGTGCTGTTTTTTTAGAGCAAGTGTGCAAGATCATTTAAGCATTTATTACTTTTTTGTTTACAGTAACAATTAAAATCTGACTTCTATATGAAACACTCCTATTCAACATTGCTCATAAAGGTAAAACTAAATGAAAATATACATATTGTCAACTTTGTTGCATTTAGTTCAGGATCAAGTAAATTATGTGCATGATTAATGTAAAAGAGTAGATTAAACTGATATCAGCCTTGTAGAGTTAAGGGACTCACCAGCTGGCACCGTAAGGTGTGGTAAAAACAGCAATTATTGTGTGTAAACAGCAGTGCTCTGGTTTTGTCTGCCTTGTTATGGTACGACCTAGAACTGGGCAATAAGAGGGCATTATATCAGATTTTAATCAATAATGTTGTCATAATATGTAATGTGTTTTTCTAAACATATTGTGAATTTTCATTATAAAGAGAACATATGCTAAGGTTTAATGGAGGGCAGTGTATAAGTTTATTAACAAGCAAATTTATCTTGTCAAATAAATGTTGTGTATCATGAAAAGGCCCCTAGTGAGACCAACAAACTGTGTAAAACACCTCTCATATGGTTGAGTCAAAATTGACTAGAAGAAAAAGGTTTCTTACTGACTTCATGGCATTTTCAGCATTTTAAATGTGTCTTGTGCTATAAACAGTTATCATCAAACTGCTTTAACTAAACTGGCTCACTTTAACTGAATGCATAACTGGAATAAACCGATTTTCCCCATGGTGAATGATATTTGGAAATGAAAGTGAATGAAAGCAAAATCAACTTTGTTTTCTGAATCTGTTGTCTCCAAAATGTCGGTTTTTCCCACCTGGGAAGTGTTTTTCACCACCATGCTTAGCATTTTATTTGCCCCAGGCAATTGGGCAGTAGTTAATGTTGAACCCTCCAGCTGATACTGGTCAGGTTCCACTCAGCAAAAGATATGAGTTCTCCTCTGTAACTTCTAACTATTGGAGGTAGTGATAGAAAGGCTACACTTGGCACACACACAGCTGTTCAGCCTGTGTGTTTGTGTTTTGTTTATAGGTCCCCAGCCAGCACCAAAGAAAGTCATAACCTTCACGCCACTGTGCCATCTTGTTTTGTTGCCACCCTCCCACCTTCCCCATGCTCTTTTCTCCACCTTCATGGTGCTGTTGCTGCTAACCCAGTGTGCCAGGCAAAGGCTGGGTAGTATAGAGGGATGAAATTGTTGAGAAAAAAAGAGTGGAAAGAGTGAGAGATACGAGGCCCAACTCGACTGTTGTGTTCAGAGTTTATCTGCAAGCCCAGGACTGTGTTTAGGACAGATTATCACAACAAAGTGATAAATGAGAACGCTTACCTCTGGTGCCTCCTTCAGAGGGGCATGCACGACTTTGTGTGTGTGTGTGTGTGTGTGTGTGTGTGTGTGTTTTGTCAGATCTGCTCTGCATGTGCACCTTGAGACCAGCTGAAGCCTCCATTTAAATGTGCTTGTGTGTGTATGTTTGCAGCTCTTTGTGAAGAAAAGAGCAACACCCTTGTCCTGTCCTTTTTGTCATAATTATAGCAGAACAATGGAGCACCCTGCAGGCTTCACACCATTAACGGAGAGGCTGGTGCCTCTTTATGTGCGGGAGATTTATGGACGTGTGCCGCCTCTCTGAATGAATGTTAACACCGTCATCTCTCCCTGCTGCTGCTTGTTGCCATGGCGACGGGGTACGCAGAGCTGGTACCATCACACCTTGAGCAGCGCCTGCAGCTGGATTCCCCCCTTCTTTTTCCTTCTTCGCGTCTTCTTCTCTTCTCCGCTCTCCTTCTCTTTTGTTGTCACTGTTTCCAGAGCAACTATCTGTCATCGCCTTTCCATAAATACCTGCTGCACGCATTCTTGCAGTGCTTTAGTAACTATGAGGAAGCTCTCCCAGCAGCCATTGTCTAGCCTGTAAGCGCCAAGCTTTAATCTAACTGTGCAGACAAATGTCCAGTCAAACAATACAAAAAGCTAATTTTAACAAAGCAGAATAATAATAACAAAAACATTGCTAAATATTGGTTTTCATTTTTTTTGCCATGGTTCACAATAGTGGTGGAATGAGGTGGAAGTTTGAACGAGTGAGCTTAGATGCTATTTTCTTTCAAGGTCAAATTTGGGTTTGGTTACCCCCATTTTATTAAAGATATTGAACCTAAAGTAGTCACATTTGTCTCTGTCACTTTGTCTCTATTATTTTTGAAATTGAGTAAACCAAAGAGAATAGCTTGAGAAAGCAGAATATGAAAGCACTTGCCCTTATCAAAGAGAAATGTAATTATATATCTCTCGACATTGCAGCACTTGACTGTAAAAGATTAGTTGCAGTTTACCCAAAGACTCTCTGAAAACTTCTGCTTGCTCTGCCTCTGTTTTGCGAGTCTCTTTAATCAGCTGAAAGGAAGGCTGATGAATAAGTGAATTAATTAGCATTCTTAAATTAAACCTCTGTAGCACTTTCTCTCTCCTATTAACCAATGATGGCTTTTTTTCAGCTCCTCCAAAATATTCATGCAAATTGCTCCACAACGTGATTGCCTGAGGCCAAGGAAGAGGTGACAGCAAGTACCTCTCAAATGAATTTTTGCACCACTGTTTCTCTGAAGGGAAATTACCCACAGAGTAGCCGAGAGTCTTTAATGCCGTTGACACTCAGGAGTCTCCGAATTTGGCAGGGTGTGGGTCAGCAAGGTGAGCCCGGAGTAGGTTCACGCTCCTTCTTGACTGTTTTTTCTTGTGTGGGAGAGAGAAACTTGTACAGATCAGCTGCAAAATTAGCCTTGCCTGCTCTCAGCATGAGTGCATTTACTGCATAGTGAGAGTTTGCCCTTTTCTTTTGCCACCATATCAAGGTAATTACATTTCCTTTTTGTACTACTTTGAAAGGAGGTATCACTGGCCTGCAGTTTTATTGCCTGCCCATAGAAGCTTGGAGTGCATAAATCCCTTAAAGTAGCTCCTTTTTCCCCCTCCTCCCCCTGACACACTGAGCTTAATGAAAGCACAATGAGACATTCAAGCCAGTAATGCGCTTGGTGTTCAAAACGCACCTAATGGTTAAATGTGACTTTAGGGAGTCGTGCCACTTTTGACAGAGTGAGATTCCTAGATTTCTAAGACACACACACCCACACACACACACACACACACACATACACACACACACATTGTAACTACATTAATGCATCAGATTTACTTGAGGCAAATGTGCACATCATTTCCACATGAATAAAATATATTACATCAACACAGTTATTACCAAAAGCGAATAAACTAAAAAATAAATGTGTTGATGTAATATATTTTATTCATGTGATAATCATGTACACATTTGAATCAAGTCAGTTCAATGCTTTGCTATTTCAGTGCGTTTTATAGCATGGAGGACCTTTGTAAAATGAATCAGTTTATTTGTATTTCATTTTTCTACTTCACTCAGAGTTTTGTTGTCTTATTAATGTGCTTGCTGAGAAAAAATGGGCCACACAGATTGCAATGTGAGCTTTCTTCAGCCTGCTTAGCTGTTTCTTTTCATTGAAATATAATTTGTTTTTTCGTTAGTTCACCATCTTATGCTGTACTCTTCCACAGGCTTGTTTTTGATTCAAAGGGAGCGAGCTGGTGGAGGGCAGGCTCCGAATGCAGGCTGGGTTGCCAGAGGGTAATGCAGTAATCACATTGGTTCCCCCTGGAGTGGACGAATGGGTTAGCAGAGTGCTGCCCTCTGCCTGTGGCTGCTCCCCCAGCTGCTGCGCTAAAGAAGTCTGGCTGGCACGCTACTTACTGAGAGTGCTTCACACACATACACAAACACACACAGACACACACACATACACATACACACAAACCAAACACACATATGCATGGGGTAAATAAGGACATTTTATATCTAGTTAGTGGTGGTACATCTCTTGCCTTGCCTTATGTCAGTTTCAACTCCAAGTGCTCAATTTGACTTGTGTAATCCTGATTTTTTGTTTCTTTATTCTTCAGAATCTACCCTCTTAAGCTGAAGCAAAAGTCTGAAGAGAAATCAAATTTACAATTTTCCCCTTTCCACAAATGTAGTCAGGATATACTGTTGAACAAGTGCTTAAAATTATGGATAAAATTCAAATTTTGGTACCTTGTTCCCGGAGGCTTTTTTATCTAAGAAGTAACTAAACAGAAAGTGGTTAAATGTGAACACAAGCTGGAGTCAAAATTTTGCTAAAGTTGACATGGTACTTTACCTGCTCAGGACAATACCCAAGAAACTGCCAGAAGTGTCCATGAGTGACTCAAAGCCAATAGATTATTGCATAAACATGTAAATTACAGACAAAAACATCACACTCATTTTGTGCATGAGAAGTGGCAGAAATCTACCCTGCCCATGTCCACAGCTGCTTGGATGCGATGCCACATGAGTAGTGAAGCAGAATGTTTATTTTTATATTTAATCATTTTTTGTGATAAAAAGTTACATGACTATATTTTTGTACATGACATGGAAATGAAGGAGCAGTTTATCTGTTTCTGATGAGATCGTCACCTCTTGCTTACTTTTATCTTTTCTCTTGTTTATCTTGTTTGATTTTCATTGCACATATGAACACGAATCCCAGTATAATACCTTTTTACAGCTGCGTATGCAAACGACGCAAAGCCCCAACATCACTCTGTAATGTCTTGAGAAGGTTCTGAATGTGAAAGGGGTTTATGATAACATGATAATACTGCTTTTAGCTGTGCTACATACTTTTGTCTATTTCTATACATAGTGAAATACATACAGTGTCAGATGATCCCTAAGCCTATTAGACAGGGATGTAAACCTTTTGGTGAAAATCACTGTTTTGAGTCCAAAATAGCTTGTTTGTTTTTTTGTGTGTAGATTCAAGTGAGAATTAAGCCTTCTGAGTTGATGAAAATAAATCTACAATGCACCTGAGAAGAGTTAGGATTGAAGAGGGCCATCAGTTCCATTTTAAAATGTCTAAATGGTTATCTCATGAACCAATTTTATGTTCCAACACAAAATAAAAAATTAATTGTTTAATTACGTTGTGGTTATGACTGTATTAGCCTTACTAATTAACTTCCTGCGTTGTTATCTTAGCGTAAAGAAAGTGGCTGATGTTAACGTTAACTTTGGCTGAGGAGGAACTCAACTTATGTTGTAGTCATCAGCAAAATAATAATGTTCGTAAAACGAGCAGTCCCAGTGCCCTAACGTCAGTAATGTTAAACAAGCACTTCTCTACCAAAATATGACATAAACTGTGATTTCTGTTAGTTGTACATAGTGTGTTTTTGTTTTGTGTGATTTACTTTGTTGTGTTTTGTATCTGACTTTACACTGTATTTGTATTAAGTGCCCTGAACTGATGCTCCCCATACCTTACCTATGTACCAGCAAGATTACATTAATCCACACTTGACAGCTGATATTTCAAAAAACGCCTAATGTTCCTCCAAGGGGGGTTGCATCGTTGTCACCTTTTCACCCCTGATGTTTGCATCCCTAATTAGAGACTGTGTTTAAGCAATGCCAGTTAATGAAGTATGAGCTTTTATTTTTTGTCTTTATTGATCAACTTATTGATTTAGGGTAAGGGGAAAATTGTGTAAAAGACTGCAAGTTTTTTTGCATAACTATTCTTTTGATATTGAAATTTTGGTAGGGACTGGCCTCACTTCATTCAAAGCAGTGTGTTATATGAGGATTGGTAAAGGGGCGGGAGTGATTCCTTTGGGATCCTTGTTCCGAATGTAGTTGCCATGACAGTTATGCTGAACTCCACTGGCGTACATGCACCTTGCAGGAATGCTAATGAGAAGCTTTTTTTTATTCTCTGCAGTTTTTTGGTTTGTGAGGCTATCAGAGATCTCCTGCAGTAGCGGAGGAGCATGTTCCTTGAAGCGAAAATATAAGTGTCTTTTAAATAGGGCCACAGAGAGGGCGACAGTGTGCTGTTTGAGGGAGATAGTGGCCAGCTGCTGGGCTGGGTGGGGGGTGGGGGGGTTCTCCCCACTGGGCTCAGGGCTAATAAAGACGTGCTGATATGTCCATCAGAGGCCCCACATGCAAAGCCCCATCTGAGTGGGAGCAGTTGTTCTGCAGTGTTCCACAGAAACACTGGGCCCAATCTCCCCGGAGCTGCTAGATAAGCATTTGCGATAGTAAAAAACTGGAAAATGTAGTTTACCTGCTGTTTGTTTCATTATTTTTTCTGCCTTTGGAGCAGGGGGTGCATTAAAAACAAGCATGACACTCCTGTGTTCCATGCATTTAGCAGATTACAGGGCTATATTTATTTCTCAGTCTAATGCTTTTCATTTCATCTCCACCTGCAGGCATTTTGCTGCAAATAAGGCACCAGATTTCATGCGTTTGATGTCTACCAGGAAGATCATAATCATGCCAGCAATTCCAGGAGCTTCTCGTATACGTAATAAATTAGGACATTAAAGGTCAACACCACCATTTAGGCTTTTATGTTGCATGTTGTCATACATAAAATGCATACATGTGCATTTGACCTAAAATTAATTGAAATAGATTATCTTTACCAAGTAACTGCTTGTATTGACTGAAAAAGTAATTGCTGTTATGTCCCAGAAGAAATTCTGGGGATTCTTCATATACACTACCGGTCAAAAGTTTTGGAACATGCCAGTTTTTCAGGTTTTTTTGTATTGAAATTCAAGCAGTTCAATGTCCATTGTTCATTCTGCAGAAAGTTTTTCCCAACTATGCAGAAGTTCTGTAAGTGTGCGGCACTTATAGGTTGCTTTGTTTTCACTCTTCTGTCCAGTTCATCCTAAACCAACTCAGTGGGGTTTAAGTCTGGAGACTTCTGGCCACTCCATGTTTTCCAGCTGACCATCTTGTTCTGTTTTCTGAGGTAGTTCTGGCAGAGCTTGGACTTATGGTTTGGGTCACTATCTTGCTGTAGGACGAACCCGATCAACTCGGCCCAAACCAGAGGTACTGCATGGCGCTACAATTATTCCCCACTTCTGGGTAACCTTACCTTTTTTAAACCTCTCGCAGTTCAGCACTTTCCTTTGTACCGTTTCATGACATTCATTGGACTTGAATTTCAATTAAAAAGAGCTTGAAACACTGGGGTGTTCTAAAACTTTTGACCGGTAGTGTACTTATTAGGAGCATTGTGTCTTCTGAGACTGGACACTCCAGTGACTATAAAAATGCCAGGCATCACATCATCAGTCTTATCTGTGGGCATGATGTTAGTCAAATGCAAGATTATGTCAGAGCAGTCCTCGCAGGTTAAGACCAGGAAATCTTTAGCATCTCTCAGTCGTGTGACATGAAGAGCACATTATCACTCAGTAAGTCACACTGAAATCTGAAGGTTTAAGGTTGTTTAGCTTTATTTATTCATAAAAATGCAGCTAAGCATTAATGTTCTGAAGGTTTAAGGTTTTTACTTTTATTTATTCATAAAAATGCAGCTAAGCATTAATGTTCATATATTCATTTATAAAATGTGTTACACTATGACTGTTTTTGGATGCCCAATCAATTTTTTGAAAACGAAGTACGGTGAAGGTTGCAAAACAGTCATGAAGCAGTCTTAGGTTAAGAGGGTCATAAGATAAGGAAGGTCATATGTAACCTCCATTTAACGTTGAGAATCCAGCCCCTGCTTAACAGATTTTCTTAGCGAGTCCTGTTTTGTCCAGAAATGTCTGAATGTGTTTATTGCAGATCAAACAAGTAAGGTTATTTGCTGAAATGTCAGAGTTGTCCTTTAGAGCTAATTAGAGCTATCGTCTGAAATGATCTCTCCTCTGTTCAGAGTCAGTACCAATACAGCTAAAATCAGATCATCTTTAGAGATTTATCCTCACCTGAACAAGGTCACTCTCTCTTTTTTCAACAGAATTGATTAGTTCATCAGATTGAGGGCTTTCCTATTTATTTATTTATTTATTAACTCTGTCACAGTCCACTGGATCACATATTTTTCTCCTGACCTTAAAAAGTCTTGGTGTCAGCAGTCCCTTCCAAAGACAAGCAGGCTCTGTGGTGAGATAGCGCTCTGTCACCAGACAGCTCTGAGCTTTATGATCTGCTGCTAATCAATGATTATGTCTCTCACTGTACTGCAACAAAATGTTTATTTGAACCAAAGCCATGTGATGAGTGAACATACTCTAGGGCGAGAGGGAAGTAAGTAATACAGGACACGTGCCAACTCAGATCCAAACTTAGCTGACGGCATTAAGTAAATCCAGGGCTTGATGTGATTTTTTTCCCCCAAGGGCCACATGGTCTCCTAAGTTGAGAAATAAGAAATATAGTAGCGTATGAAAAGCACCAAAATACTGTTTTTGCATGGTATTGTCACAGCGCCGGCCGCGCCGCGAGGTGGCCGCGCCGGGAACGGTACTTCCTCGTCCTCCTCCGTCCCGGACCAGCCCGGGAGAGCCCTGTACCTCGAGGACGACCAGAGAGTCATGACAGAGCCGGAGGTTTCTTTCTTCACCGTGACTTTATTAACAGACATGTAACTACAATACACTTCAGCCTTAGTCAATGTCAGCTTTATCAGTTTTATCAATGCCCGCACCCCGAACAGAAACACAAGACAGACTTTATACAAAACCAGAACCTAGGAACACCAATGGGAAAAC